>JAQIWF010001122.1:0-13353 GCA_034694965.1 Ceratozetes gracilis | reverse complement strand
TTCGGTCCCGGCAACTGGACCCGAGCCGAGTGCTACAAAGTGGAGAAGGGTCTGCTCACGTTCGGGTGGGGCCGTTGTCTTATCAAAACGCAGACGTTTTCCTAATCTGTTTTCATTTGGGAGACTGGAGTTCATTACAGAATGTTCTCAATAAGGTATGACATCCATTCCCTAAATCTTTTTAAAGCCAGGGAAGGCCAGGGCTGACTGATTACCAATTAAGCCGAACCTAATCACAAACGAGCTATTATTCATACCTCACACATATTCATAGGGATGTTGTCAGTAGTAGACTGTCTGCAAATCTAGTCATTCCTCAAAATTTAATTTAAATTCTTTTATAAATTCCCTCTAAGTTTAAACTAAAAGTATTCAAACAATTTTAATAAATGAGTTTTGCTAACAGTTGAGCTATCTTGATTCATTAATGTTGACCCTTCCCATAGAAATCTGTTGACAACTACTTTTAAATCAATATTTGAATCAATAATAAAAAGAAGTTTTGCCGATATTTTCGATAAGACTTTTCATTTAATATTTTGATTGCTATCTAATAAGGAATTGATTCATATATTGAGTGTATAATTGGCTATAAATTAGATAAATATAGTTTCAAAATAAATATCCGGTAAAGTTTTGGGGAGTATTAAAGACCAATCATTTGTTAATTAGCGGTAAACGAGTAAACACTTAATTAGTATTTCCTTAAAGAAGAAAAAGTGTTAAAAAGATTTACTTTTGACTCTAATTTCAAATCTAATGGCAATTAATTTATTATAATTAGTGGTACCCAGAAGTGCATCAGCACTCGCCATCTGTGCCCATCATTCTGTGCGGATGTCAGAGCGACCAGAGATTCAGTGAAATACCGGCCAATAATTATTCAGTGTATTCGGTGGCGACAGAAACCAAAAGGAAACCCGTCTTTTCAGAAGAGGTATGAAATCAGAAATTCAATTATTAAACACAAGAGAGTCGACTGAATCTCGGCTTCCAATTAATGAATAGAACTCAGGGATCCAGAACTCAGATTACCACAACAACTCTATTGATTACACACAGAATCATTTATAACTTGATAATATTTGTAATTAAAAGAGCTGTCGCCAGAGATAACAAGGTATCTCTGCCTTCAAGTGAATCCAAGTCAGATAAATAATGATGAATCGTCTTTTTGGCGATGAGCAAGCTATTTTTAGCACAATTAAGTTCATCGGAGAGCACTAAAAGTCACTTTCAATGGGATCATGATAGATTATCTCTAAAAATAAACATTCGTTAAATTAGATCATGTCTATGAGTAAGCAAGCTAATTTTGGCTGCCAGAGAATTCTAATTGTAATTAATTCTTGATGAACTCTCTCCCAATCTAATGGTAATCCTGATTCACTATTCATACTAAATAGCTGGGTAATAAAACCCAAAAGATGAATTAATATCTAGCTTGGTCATTATTTGTGGACTTAATGGTCAGAATGTTAGATGAGATAAAGTGTTGGAATTTGAAGCCAGAGTTGTATTGATTTGTTTTGAGAAGTAATTAATCGATTATTTGTCTGACATTAAGGCACTGGCCATCAGTCGACAGATCGGAGCCATTACTTATGTGGAGACCTCTTCGTTCTTCAACAACAGGACAGCACAGGAGGCTTTCGAAGTGTCAGCGCTGGCAGCGAAGGGCAAACTCAATAATAATACAAAACTGAAGAACTGTTCCTCATCTCAAACACTGACTCGACATAAATCTCTCTTTAAATTAAGGAAATGTAAATCAAAGGCAGAGTTCAACAAATCTGAACACAAAAAGTGTATTATTATGTAAACTAATGGTTCAAATGAGAGACTATTCGGTATATAAATTAATGTATGAAAACAACAGAATATTTGCAAATATTTATTGTAATAATTATATCATTAATATTGAAATCAAATGTTTTCAATGAATAATACATTTATGTATAGAAATGTCAAAAGAGATTATAATTATTATTCGTTTTTCATTTGGTTTTTAAATCAAATTTTGAGATTTTATTTGAAATAAATTTTTGAGTTTTACCTGTTTATTGAAAGTTGCTTTCTTTTAAACGAAAAGTGTTAATCATGTAAATATATCTGGTTCATATAAGCACACTCATTCCTGGTCAATATTGTGGATGGGCAAATGTCATTTTTTAATTAATTGTTTGATTACAAATCTGATCACTTGATTATCAATCATTAAATATAGACTAACACCCGTTCCTACGGTCAATGATATCAGAAGCATAACAGTTAACATAACAGTAGTATCACTACAAATATTTTACTACTTTAATAATCTTGTGCGTTTTAGTACTGCAAATTTGTCATCATCTTATCAACTTATTAAAGTGGCATACAAGTCATTACCCATATAGTTTTCCAGAACATACAAGGTCTTTAGTTGAGTATTTAAATAAGGTGATTTTCAACATCATTACTCAATTTAGAATCAATTGTGTTGAGTCCACATTAATGTCAATAAATACATTGAAAGACCGTTTATATATAATAATAAGTTCTCAAATTGAATGAACTCATGTTGTGTTAGTTATGAGGTTCAATACAAAATTGACCAGGTTTATCCAAACTTTCCAAGCAATGCGAATATTCAGATAGATGATTCATTGATTACAAGAGAAAATGTACATGTTAAACTAAATTTATACTTGAATTCAAATTAATAAGTTATTTTGTCATCAGTTAAGTGTATTTCAATAATAAATCTTAGAATTGAAAAATTTGAACGGAATTGTTGTGAACTATAACTAGATTGGATAGATTTGACTAAATGCACAAGGTAAAGTGTGATTTCTTAAGGCCTGAACTTATTTTTCCTTGTGTTTAAAGTTAATTATAAATTGTGCAAAGATTTCGATAAGGGTCAGGTCCAGTGAAAGTCAAGTGCATATGAAAGGAGATAAGAATAGAAAAGAAGGAAATCCATTCAAAATAATTAACTCTTTGGTTATTGAATGTATTTGAATCTTAATTGACGTATTCAATGATTTTCTGTGATTCTGAAGTTCAGCCTATAAAAAATCACAATTTATATAAGGTGGGTGCTTTTGTGAGACTACAACTCATTTACAACTATAAGCTCATTGAAGTGATTTCTCTTCAATTTGTTTTGTTTTATATAATTATTAATTGTTTGTTGTGTGAAATGGCTTTAATAGTGCCTGAAGTGAGTGACAATGCAATCAAACTCTCGTCTCCACGAAAAGAGATTAATGTTATGATGAGAATAGTTCAGGTGTTCAACGGAACCAAGTATTCTGTCAATTTGATGAACAGTCCCGAAGAGGGTGTCTTCTATGGTGTGTTCGATGTGGAAGACGTTGACTTTGAAATACTAGTGGATAATCGACTGAGTGATAGAAATATGGCATTCTACATAAGCTTGGCCGATTACTCTGGGAACGGACTCGTAGCTACAAAAGGAGAGATACAAACTTTCAGAACACTGCGAACTAATGGAAAACATTTCCATTTCAAGAGTCAAACAACAGGTGAGGGAAAGGTTTTGGTGGCTATGAGTGCTCAACAGAATGGCATCAGTTATAGAGAAGCTTCCATTCAGTCCTCGCGAATTTGGTTTAATATATTAGTGGACTGTCCTACTGATGACCAACAAATTGATGTAATGGTGAGAACACCCTTTCGAAAGACAATAGTATTATCGGTTAAACTCAACGATTTCATCGGACATACAAAGTATTTAATATATGAAAGAGAAGGCATTCCCATCAAAGAGCAGACATTGACATATAATGGGAAGGAATTAGAAGATGGCGATACCCTAAGTTCCTGTGGTGTCCATAAAGATTCAACTTTGCATCTCATTATAAAAATGGTCGGCGGGTTTGGAGGGGGGAAACGACATCTCATTGATGGCTCAAAAGAAATTGATAAAAAGGTAAGAATCGAAAGTACAGAGAGAGGGGTCGTTTGCTTCGGTCGTCGGACGAACGCGAAATACTATCCCTTTAAAGGATTTCGTCCTTCAAATAAATACTCCGTAAAGCCGTTTATCATTGAGTTGAGATACAAACCGCGATATACTTTAAACTCTTCCTCGTAATGACTCAAATGATTAAATTATTTATTTATTGTATTTGATATAAATGTTAATAAATTATACTTATGTTGATTATATGACTCATTCTATTGATTATAATTTATAAGTTATTAATGATTTAAGTGGTAATTCTCAGACATTTTCTAAATGTTGTACTTCTAGTCCTCAATTCAAGTCCAAAATGTTTACAACAAATAATAATTTAAAATATGCGCCAAACTTTTCATGCTAATTTTGAAATTCAAGAGTTATCTGTTGTCATGACTACAATGGGATAAACCTATTCTCACATCCGTTTCCTTTGCGTACAAAAAACGAAATCTTTTTATTTGATTGTCTCTCAAATCACTTCTCAAATATGTCTCTCATTATCCCCGAAGTCAGTGATAATGCAATTAAACTCATCTCTAATCAAAAGCCCGAAATTAACCTCAAATTTAAGTTAATTCAAGTGTTTAGCGACGGAACCAAATCTGAAGTCAATTTACTCAATAGTCCCGAAGACAATGTCTTTTATGGAGTGTTTGATGTCGTGGACACTGACTTTGAGATATCGATCGACAATACGTTGAGTGACAGAAATATAAGAATTCAATTGAAATTTGCCGACGATTGCATTCATAAATTTGTTATCAAAAGAGGAGTTGAGGCAACTCTTAAAGGCAAAACTCTTAAAGCACTTAAAGATAATGGAAGACATTTGCATTTTTTGAGTCAAACGACATACGACGGAAAGTTAATGGTGGTTATAATTGGCACACAGAATGGCATCAGTTATGAAAGGGCTGCTATTATGTGCTCACGAATTGGATTTACTATTGAAGTGGAAGAATGTAAACAAATAGTTGGACAACACATTAATGTCTTCATTATTAATCTTAAAGGAAATACAACTGTCATATCCATTGGACTGAACAACACTATTGAAGACCTCAAGTATTTGATACAAGAAAAAGAAAACATTCGTATCGATGAGCAGAGATTGATATTCGGGGGAAAACATGTCGTCAATGGATTCAAATTAAGTGATTATAATATCAAAAATGAGTCCACTTTGAGTCTGTCATTGAGATTGAGAGGAGGTGGTTGTGGTTCCCCTCCTGTACCAGGACTTGACATTGAAGACAGTGGTGACAGAAGAGGGGTCGTTTGTTTTGGTAAAAAGACTGACCAAAAGTTTGGTACTTATCGAGGATTTCGGACTTCGAATGAATACTCTGTAAAACCGTTTACTATTGAGTTGAGACTTAAATCAAAGTATTTTTTAAATCATTAATTGTTTAAATATTTTTGTACTCATTTTTATGCTTACATTTACGACATTTAATGAAAATATTTGCTTTTAATTGTTTACTAATTGTAATGACTTTGAAATTATTTAACCATTGATTACATGTAATACAAATCAATCAAAATATTGAATACATTTTAATAAATATTGCTTTTATTGATTAATCAAAAACTTATTACTGAATAATCAAATTGTTTTAAATGTAATCATTTTAGTCTTGAGTGCAATTATGTGAAGTATGCATAAGTAGGTCAGACGACACTAATCCAGCTCTAAAAATACTCTTTGGGGGAATTTTTTATGAAATTTAATTAAATATCCAATAAATTGCTTTCAGTTAATAACACATTTGTTTCAAAAAATGTCAAAAAGTGTTTAAAATCATATAAATATTCTTCAATTTTCTGAAAACTCATCTGTTTATAGTTAATTCATTTTTGACTAGAGCATATATTGAAGTAAAGGTAAGTTTTCGTCTGATTAGAATGAACTATTAAAAATATAATTCTATCCTTTATTAAAGTTAAATGTGCTTTTTATAGGGTTACCAGGATCATCATATAATTTTGATAAATCTGGTTCAATTCAATATGAAGTGGGTAATTTTACTGATATTGATAAAAGAGATATTTTCAACCTGCCCTATAGAAAGAGAGATAGAACCCTGTTCCTGTCTAAATGATACCATTCAATGTGTTGGTAATTATGAACTCGATTTACCGAAAATGTTTCAGTCGTTGAGAGGAAATGCAATTCAAAAACATTTCCAAACATTTCTTTTGGAGAATAATAATAAACTCCAGAATTTGGAAGAAAACACTTTTAAAGACTTCACATTCTCTAAGATTGTGATAAAACATAACAGTAAATTGACCAGGATTGACCCAAATGCATTTACTTCAACAAACCTGGTTACTACTCACATAAATATCCATGATAATCCGGAGCTAACATCAACAGATAATTCAATATTCGAGGTACTCAGCAAATTCAAGAAAGCTGTTGAAATCAAATTAATCGATAATAACTTCATTGAAATTCCATCGAATGCTTTCAGACCAATAAATGGTTATCAAGATGATTTAAGACGCTTAATTATACTTGGACAAAACATTGAAAAAATGGGAGAAAAGCCATTTTATTATTTGAATTTTTTGTCAAAACTCGAGATTTCGAGCACAAGAATACCATTCATTCTTAACAACACATTTGTATTCGAGAAGAGTTCAGATTTGACTTTGGATTTGAAAATCTCTGACAATAAATTCATCGATGGTTTCAATATCTCGAAGAACTCATTTGTATTCCTTAGAAGACCGACCACTTTAAATCTACGCACTGCTAATAATCAAGATTATCTTGATCAAAATTTATTCGTTCCATTTCTTTTTTCAAACAAGGAAAACCGAATAATTAGTTATCAAGATTTGAATTGTAATGATTGTCGCAATTATTGGATACAAGAGTATAAAGAAGTTCAACAAAGAGTAGAAGGACTAAGATGTCTAAATGGCAAGGTTATAAATGACAAACAAAACTTTATTGGTTGCAAGACTTCATTGGAAAATTCCTTTTGATATTAAATTTAAGGATAAAATCTACCATTTGTCCAATGAATGGAATAAATAAATATTAATTATAAATATCAGACAAATTATAGATTAAAATGAATATTAAAATTATTATAATTTGACCATGATTAATTGTACTAATATTTTTGAAACACTATAAATTTTATGGCACATTCTTGGTATACCTTAGTTAGGATATCTTGGTTAGATTCACGAAACTTTATATCAGCTCAGTCATAAGGGAGGGTATTGCCCCTCTGAGGTCCGAGATTTTCCCAAATACCCCTTTCTTGAAGTTTTGAAAAATTTAACATTACGTCTATGAATAAGCACTTGATATGTCCAAGTTTTTAAAGCTCAGGGGAGGGTATTTTTCAACCCCAACTACCCCACCAGAAGTTGGAGTTGGATAGGCAATCTTTTAAATATGACCTAATTTCAATTCCTAGACAATGCAGAACTAAAGAATTTGTACCTTGAAAATTTAACTAGATCAAAAAAACTGTTTTATATTGAAACTGAATTTCTATTTATTATCCGCTAATAATTTAAAATAAATTTAATCTACAAGAAAGAATCTAGTTAAAATTTTAAGAAAATCTATATTCTTCAAGTTATTAAATTTAAAAACACGAATGAAAAATAATTATTATGACTCATAAGCTATGAGAACTGGATAGGTTTATCACTCTAGCAAATCATGAATATGCCATTCATTAGATGACAACATTTAATGTTTCTTTTGCCTCGAATATAAACAAACACTTTCTTCCATACTTTGATGTTTGGACTCATAAAACTTGAAATAAGTTATTTCAACAGCACATTGATTGCAATTGATAAAGATCATTTTGTGCGGTTTGTACTTCCAATAGTAAATTAATTGCAATCGAGCAAAGTTTGTACTATTTTTAATATGTTTATCATAATATATTATCTCTGTTCTAATGCTTCTTTTAACCAGTGGTGTCCAATCAAAGGGTAAGAATATGGGTATACCCTCACAATTTTACATTCTCTCAAAATAAACCCTAAAACATTTGAAAAATTCTAGCATTGAGAGCAAATTTTAAGTCGTTTGTCTCGATAAAAAATGAACGTATCATACTCATTTTTAGGTTCTTCTCTCTTGGTATTTTTTTTAAGTTAAATGTATTGAGCATCAGCACAGTATGACTCTTTAGATCTATTTTGGTGGTGGAACAGTTTGTTGATAATCGTTAAGTAACCTTTGAAAGTCTGGACGAGTATTCTTATGTCATGTGTTAAGTTGTGATTAGATTAAAAGCAATTCGAGAGTAAAGTCTATGTTTTGAATCCAATTCTTTACGAATTCACTTCTTATATAAATGTTTGTAAAACTCATTCAGTCATTCATTCATTCATTTGGAGTTGTCTTCCAATAAAATATTAATTTAGTCATTGAATAACAAGACTTAAGTTTAAGGTTTAAGTGAATTGCATTTAAAGCGAAAGTTGTCTTTTGTGTGAATACAAAACCCATCGATCAGTCAATTAGTTTTAAGAAGTTTTCATCAATCAGTGAAAGTCGAGTAAAGCGATGGCACCTAATATTCAATCGCCAGTTGAAGAGGAAATCAAAGCCGATTCCAATGATATCAAAACCCGATCAGAATATAAACGGGAAATAGTTTGGCGTAATGTTGCGCTTATGGCGGGTCTGCATCTGTCAGCCCTCTATGGATTCTACTTATGCTTTACGAGCGCCAAATGGCAGACAAATATTTTCGGTTAGTATTAATCTCAAACATATTTTTATATTTATAATAAATCTTTTATTTGTTTAGCCTTTTTATTATATGTCGCGTCCGGTTTGGGTATTACTGCGGGAGCGCATAGACTTTGGTCTCACCGGTCATATAAAGCGAAATTTCCCCTCCGAGTCATTCTTTGTATTTTCAATACCCTTGCATTTCAGGTATAGTTAAAAAAATGATTGAATAATATTTAATTTTAATAATAATTGGAAATTACTTTAGAACTCCATATATGAGTGGAGTCGTGACCACAGAGTTCACCACAAGTACTCTGAAACTGATGCCGACCCGCATAACGCCAACCGAGGCTTCTTCTTCGCACACGTCGGATGGCTTTTGTGTCGCAAACACCCGGATGTTATTGAAAAGGGAAAGAATCTTGCTTATGATGACTTATTGCAGGACCCGATCGTTAGATTTCAGAAGAATTTTTATATACCACTTGTTTTCCTCATTTGTTTTGCTTTGCCTACAATTATTCCGAGTCTATTGTGGGGAGAGAGTCATTGGAACGCCTATTTCATATGTGCTCTTTTGAGATACTGTTGGATTCTGAACATGACGTGGTTAGTCAACTCAGCCGCACATTTCTGGGGTCGCAGACCATACGATAAAAACATTAACCCAACGGAAAACCCGATTGTAATCCTTGGAGCCATCGGTGAAGGTATGCATTGAATTACAAACAATTGTTTAAAAATATAATTAATTTTATTAATTGAATGAAGGCTTCCATAACTATCACCACACCTTTCCCTGGGATTATGCGACCTCTGAGTTCGGGCCGAAGTATAATCTGACCACTTGTTTCATTGACTTCTTCGGTTATATTGGTTGGGCTTACGATAGAAAAACTGTTTCCCCGGATGTGATTCGCAAGAGAAAGCTGAGAACGGGTGACATCGGAGAGAAGGGCTTATATGGACGCCTTTGAGCGCATCACCACTTTTGACACTTTTATAACTTTTTCTAATTATTAATATTTTAATTATTTATTCAATTCTTTTGGAAACAATCTCTTTATTGACTATAATTTACTCTAATATTTATAAACTATTATACAATTTGTTATTACAAAATAAATTTTTATATTTTCAATGAATATTCTTTTGTTTATTCAATTATATGACGAATTAATTTTGAGCAGAAATTTAAACAATAAAACAATTGAATACTTAATTCACACTTTTATTTAAACCAATCAATTAATGTCTGTTTTACACAAATTATTGAAAGACAAACAATTTTTCTTAACATTTATACGAAAATTTATTTAAAATAGTTTTTTTTAATAACATTCAAAAGACTCGGATTCTTTAAATCAATCAATAAACTAGGTCACTTTCAAAATTACAAACATTTAGTGCAAGATATTTTTATGACTTTGAAATTAAAGTATAAATAGTTTTACTCAACAAATAAATGCTTAAAATTTTGAACTCCAATTAATCAAACAAATGAGAGATGAAAAGAAGTGTTGAGGTGAGGGCTATCGCGTCCCAAGACAATCATCAAATCCATACCACAATCTTAAATATATGAAATGAACAGATAGACCACAATTACTTATTTGGTCATTTGATGCAAGGGTGAAACTGATTTTAGCCATCCTCAATTGTTGTATAGAGTGCGCATGGTGTTATGAATTGAACAAATTGCGGAAAGATGTTGACTTACTTATTGAGATGACTCGGGGTATATCTGTGGGACTTGTTTTTCTATAAATGAAGAGATCTTTTTGGGCACAACTGGTCGCCAGAATTTGTACCAAAACATGATTATCTTACGAATCATTTTTAATGCAATTCAGAATTGAACTTGTTAATAAACTAGTTCAGGAACAAATGAATGAATATAAGTGAGCTTTGAAAATAACCTAAATATTAGTGATTATAATTCTTCATAACTTAACCTTGACTTTGATTGAGATCAATAAGTGTGCGTGCTCACTCATGAGATAACGCAACCAAATATTTAAATTTCTTAAATATTCTTTAAAAAAATATTTATATTAAATAATAATTATTGGATTTTTAGAAATTTTAAAATATAACTTTAGCCTCGATTTTATTCTGATCAATATTCTCTATTAACAATTTTAGAGGCGCTATCTATGTGCGCACTCTCAAGAATTTTCACCAATCAATTATTTCCTGCTTTGGTTTACTAAGTTTTTAGTTAATTTTTATGTGAATACAATTTTAATAATATTGAGTTTTATTATTGAATTCAAAGTACAAATCAATTTTAGAAAAAAAAATCTGAATTTGTGCATAAAACAAGGATATGCAAGAGGCTTCAGAGGGAGGGGTCACGGTGGAGGTTTTTCAAAAATATTTCCTAAAATATCAGAATCAGAGATATTTTCGGTAGGGGAATCAGAGTGGGGATATAAAAAAACTCACTGGATTTGTATTATATTTTTTTGGGATATTTACTGTCTGTTTTTCCAATTTTTGCCAAGCTCTATCGCTGGATATATCAGTTTTGGCACAAAATTTAAATTCAAAATCACAGATAAAACGAAATACAATTTTTCAGTAAAATGACATTTCATTCAATTATTTGTATTTTGGAAACAAATTACACTCTTTTGGGTTCTTTTACTTATCTTCTGTTGTAATCATTGATATGAATCACAAGTTATAGAAAGTTAAAAATAAAATACAGAAGAAATTCCATTAAAGTTATTATTCACATCTAAATAGCAATTTTGTTGAGAGATGAGATCATACTTTACATTAGAGATTAGAAAATCTAACAGATGTGAACATGGTCATTAGCTGACCAACCAATCAATTAAATTAAGAGTTAAACAAGAGTTAATCATAAGCACACAATGATTCAAAATAGCGAGGTTTGGCTGTAGTGTGGAGTTCATACTTCATAGTACTCTTTAGTACTTTTATTACAAATTGATAACAATATCTCTGATTATTGCAATGCAACTGATTTTTTGCACGTAATCGAAGTCGTGACCAAATTCGTACGACAGGCACAGTATATGTACTTTATATCGCACTCATATCACACTTATCAGGATATTTAATATCTTGTCTGACAATTCTTAGTTCACATAATAATTGTTGACAATTATGTGAAAGTAACCTTTGAAAGTCTGGCATTAAAATGGATCATTCGATTTAATCAGGACTCCAAGGGCAATCATGATATGATCCCATGTACACTTTGCAGATCAACTGACTTTCCGTTTTCACTCCTTATATAAATGTTTGCTCAACTCATTCAGTCATTCATATCGAGTCAATTGAATAATAAGTTTTTAAGTGAATTGCAATTAAAGCAAAACTTATCCTTTTGTGTGAATCCAACACTCATTCAATAGAATTGGTTTTAAATTGTTTTTTATTTATATTTAAATAACTTTTGAGTGAAAGTCGAGTAAAGCGATGGCACCTAATATTCAATCGCCGGTAGAGCCGGAAATCAAAGCCGATACCGAGGGTATCAAAACTCGTCCTCAATTTAAACGGGAAATAGTTTGGCGTAATGTTGTGATTATGGCGGGTCTGCATCTGTCAGCCCTCTATGGACTCTATTTAGCTTTTATGAGCGCCAAATGGCAGACAAATGTTTTCGGTTAGTATTTATCTCAAATATATTCTTCAGTGTATAATAAAAATCCTTTATTTGTTTAGCATTTTCTTTATATGTAATGTCCGGTTTGGGTATTACTGCGGGAGCGCATAGACTTTGGTCGCATCGGGCATACAAAGCGAAATTTCCCCTCCGAGTCATTCTTTGTATTTTCAATACCCTTGCATTTCAGGTATAGTTAAAAAGAATGATTGAATAATATTTAAATTTAATAATAATTGAAATTATTATAGAACCACATCTATGAGTGGAGTCGTGACCACAGAGTTCACCACAAGTACTCTGAAACTGATGCCGACCCTCATAACGCCAACCGAGGCTTCTTCTTCGCACACGTCGGATGGCTTTTGTGCCGCAAACACCCGGATGTTATTGAAAAGGGAAAACAATTAGCTTATGAGGATTTACTGCAGGACCCGATCGTCAGATTTCAGAAGAAGTTTTATTTACCGCTTGTTTTCCTTATTTGTTTTGCTTTGCCTACAATTATTCCGAGTCTATTGTGGGGAGAGAGTCATTGGAACGCCTATTTCATATGCTCTATATTCCGATACATTTGGACTCTGAACATGACGTGGTTAGTCAACTCAGCCGCACATTTCTGGGGTCGAAGACCATACGATAAACACATTAATCCCTCTGAAAACGCCGTCACTATTATTGGAGCCATCGGTGAAGGTATGCATTGAATGACAAACAATTGTTTTGAAATTTTAATTAATGTTATTATTTAATAAAGGCTTCCATAACTATCACCACACCTTTCCCTGGGATTATGCGACCTCTGAGTTCGGACCGAAGTATAATCTGACCACTTGTTTCATTGACTTCTTCGGGTATATCGGTTGGGCTTACGATAGAAAAACTGTTTCTCCGGATGTGATTCGCCAGAGAAAGCTAAGAACGGGTGACATCAAAGAGAAGGGCTCATACGGCCCCAACTGAGCCCATCACCACTTTTTTTTCATATAATTCTTAATTAATATAATTAAATAT
>JAQIWF010001121.1:0-13357 GCA_034694965.1 Ceratozetes gracilis | reverse complement strand
TATCCCTCGCTCGCTCGTGTCCCCCAATTCCCCGAAACCGACTGAAGGACCCGATCGAGAGCTGACTGTAACGTGTTTATGATAACTGACCCGATAATGTCTTAAGCCATCATAACTGGTCTCTTGATGGCAGCCTCCAACTCATTTGCAGCTGAATATCCGGTACCTCCTCTTTGGAGTGGAATGATATCTTCGTCAGTCATTTTGCGTCCATTGATCGGATCCAACATATCTTTTTTGATTAACTTTTCAATGCTTTCCATTGTAACGACTGTTCCCCTGAAGAAGTGGTCGTTAATAATCCACTTTTATGTGGAATACTTACGATGTTCTGAGGACAGCACAGGCCACTGAATTGCTCAACAAATCATGAGTTACGGCACACTTATATTTGCCCTGAATTTGTCGTATAAATCAATTAATTGTTAAAATAATGGATAAAAGTGTGGACTGAGAGACAAACCTTTGAATCATTGGTTGGCGTAAAGTGAACATCAATTAAGAGGTTGGCTTTCAATGGTCTTCCACTCATTGGACAGCAGACAGTAGTCTCTGGTTTCTTAAGTTTAGTCTTTTTGGACTGCGGTGTCATCGCTGGTATCCAAAAGGCGGGAATTTCTTTCTCTCGACCGTTAATCATATTGGAAATGCCAGACCCAACCGCTCCACTCAGGTTTGCCTCAGTTTTGGTCAGATTATTAACCAATGAAGAAGTCGATGGTTTACTGATGAGACTCGTCTCCATTTTGAGGAAGAGATCGGTCCGTTTTGAGGATTGGGCGGCCATTAATTGGTCCAAATCTGATGCCTCCTTTTTCTTCTCTTTCTCATATTCTTTGAGTTTTCGGGCGTTTTCTCTCTTCTGGTGAATAATGTACTCCAGAAGTGATTCCTTATCATAAAGAAATCCTTCGGGACTATAGGAATACTTCAATGAGATTATGGAAGAGTTGAGGGAATGTCTTACGTAATGACTGGATGTCTGCACGGCTGAAGAGTTAGATTACAGGCATCGAAGTCTTTGATCGACTCTTTGGCCATTCGATGTCTTTGTGTGCCATAACCCGATGTCTTTGTATCTCTTTGTCTCTCGTGGTAAGAATAGACAGCACCGGCAGTATTATTACGTGCGTGTCGTGTCATTCTGTCCTCAATCAGTCCTCACTTTCATTCAATTTGGATAATAAACTCTTTGAGTTGTTTTGATGTGAATGTAAACAATGAATGTTCACAAACAACAGGACATTAAAATAAACTTAAAAAGAGTGACACAAAAAAGCAAATTCTGGGCACAGAATTGAACTAACTTTGTGCTGGTTTAGTGCTTGTCTCCATTAGTCAATAAATTAAGCAAGGATAGTTCAATTTTATTGGTAAATAAAAATTGTTCGTTAATTAAATGCTCGCATTAGAGATCAAATGGATTAGAGTTGACATCAATTGCTTATAAAAATATTCAATTAAATAGATTCAAAAGATCTGTTTCTGTGGTTTTAGCCGAAGAGCTACTCATCTCCAGTGACTTCAAGCTTTCAATAAGGGTTTCCGACGGTTTTGCCTCTAATCCTTCAATTAATTGAGAATCAGGTGGTTCTTCATCATCATCGGGATCTTCTTCATCCTGATATGGGCTGACCATAGGATCCGGGTATTGAAAAGTACATGTTTTCGATAAATCCAATTCTATGGGAAAAATAGTGTTGTCTTTGAGTAGTGAATGGCA
The DNA here is from genome assembly GCA_034694965.1 of Ceratozetes gracilis. Lineage (NCBI taxonomy): Eukaryota > Metazoa > Arthropoda > Arachnida > Sarcoptiformes > Ceratozetidae > Ceratozetes > Ceratozetes gracilis. The sequence goes on along the minus strand of JAQIWF010001121.1, from coordinate 11,634 downwards.
TTCGTTATGAAAGGAGGAAAGCGATGATATAAGTCGCTGAAGTTGTTGGACAATGTCCTGGACGTGCTTTTGGTCTAAGAGTTCCAATTTGACCATAACATCAGACCGTAGTTTTGCGAAACGAATTCTGGCGTCTTGTCTGCACCTCAATACTAATCTGTACTCATAGTTCCCGGTCTCAACTCGATATAGAGGTTCCTGCAAAGCCTGATAAGTGTATTCTTCGTCATCCATTTCTTTGACTTTTAAACAATAAGACTATTTGAAAGAAAGAGATTTAGAATTTAAGGGTAATTTGAGATATGTTCTAACGAGGTATTCAAACTTGACGTCAGCGTATTTCTTAATCGTCAGTTTGGTGTCAGGAATCGCTTTATTCAGATAAGTGTTTAAATCGCTTAACATCTATATAGACATCAAAATAATAAAAATTTTACAATTTTTAACAATGAGAGGAATACCGGTTTGATTGTGGAAAGCATTTTCACGCCTTCCTTCTCGATATTTCTATGAGTTTCTCCAAACTTGGAAAAGGCTTCGCTCGCCTGTGGCTGAGGTTCACGGACTCCAATTTCGGCGAATATATCCCCAAAAGCTAAATAGTTTCATAAATTTATTTAAAATATGCAATGAATTAATTGTGAATTACCCTTGTAAATATTGCACATATCTATAAATGCCTTGATTACATGTTTGGTATTTTCCATTAACCCCTTATACATGTATTCATTTCTTTCCAATTCATCTAATTTTTTGATTAAAGAATCTGAAAATGGGTTCGGAATTAAAATTAAGAATTTAATAGATTTGATGCAAACCATTGCAAAGTATGGCTCGACTGAGTCCGAGCGCATCTGCTGTAGTGGTGCTCATATTCTCAACGACTCTGTGTTTCATTTTCTTAAGAATAATATCTAAGGACTTTCCCTGTTTAGGTTCGGCATGAAGTTTGTTATAATTGATAACCACTTCATCTTTAACTGATTGAATGAGCTTGGCCACTTCTACTTTTGTGCTTCCCTTCACTGAAGTTCCATTTACTCCAACGATTTCATCGCCCGACTGAAGAGTTCCTTCTTTTGAAGCGGGAGTGTTGTCGAACACTTGAACCACATAAAGACAGGGGCAATGAGGGGCACCGCCACCAATGCTGATCCCTATGAGATTACTCTCATCTTTCTTAATATGGACAGTACCTGAAGTGACTGTCATTCCCCTATCATTAGGAATGCGTGTCATTAATGCATATTAAGATTGAAGCGGATATTCAAATAATATTCAAATAAAAGGGCGACAAAAAAGCATACATTCTGTCCTCAATCATATTTTGAAGCCAATGATCTTGCATATCATCATGCATGTTTTGGTTATATAACTCGGTGTAAGAATAATACGAATATCGGTTATAAAAGTCTGCGAAATGATTAGACATTTGACTCGAATTTAAATTAAAAACATTTATAAATTAAATAAAACACAAATTCATGCAAAACATAAATTAAAGGTAAGAACTGAGACATAAAATTGAAAATTAAACAAAATATAAATAATTTGTGCCAATAATATGCGATAGACAGGTGTTCTCACATTTTGTCCTCTTCATAGAGGAAGCCCTCGTCCTCATCAACCAGAGAATCACACATTTCTATTCAGCATATGTTTTGAGAGTTTGAATCTATGAACAATATGTTCAATTATACAGTCATATAATCCTGGGTAAATTCCTGTAATTTTTATCGCTGTTGTTATGTTGTGTCACATCCGTATCACCAGAATAAGTGAACCTCCCTTTTATTGATCGACTGAATACACATTTATCCAACGCTTCAATCTTTTATAATGCGTGCGATTGACTCAAAGGTTACCCAAACTCTATTTGTTCGCATTTTGGCACAAAAGACCAAAATCTATCATTTAATTGAATAGAGCTTGCTTCTTTATAGAATCCAAATGGCATTCTTTCTCTAAAATTGTTTCGAGTCAATGCTTATCAAGTTATCAAGCAACAATGATCTGCTACAATAAATCAGTGTTATATACAAATGTAAATCTCATTTGAAATTCTGGCTGTCTTTTGATCCTTGAAAGTATTGAATAGATTTTATTTAGAAATATTCAATCCTTCAATAATTGAAGTGATGTTGGAATTGATAGAAAATAATTGAGTGCCGGAAATACATGAGAGGATCCAATTCCCACTTCAATTGCAAACATTTCCTAATATTTGTAATTATTGTTGGAATAAATGTCAGATAATTTATCAAAAGAAGAGATTTAGACGCGATTTATAGAGAAGTTAACTATAATTTATAGCCTTTTATGTAGTATTGCATGAAAACAGTTATACTGAATACCAGTCTATATATCGCTTCCATTAGTACTCGGATTACTCCATAAAACATAAGACATTACATAAGACAATATCCAAGAAATTGTCACAAATTAATGCATTACTCATTTAAGCCTATGTTTAAGCATTTGTTATATTAAAATAAAAACAAGAAATGAGTAAATGTTTAAAAAATATTTATTTAGAATTGATTACTAGATTACATTAAAATGCGTTCGAATACATTCAAACACTTAGAAAACGCTGAGAACTAAAACTGAAAATCAAATTAATTGAAAATAAATTTCAAGTAATCATAACTTTAGACAACTATTTACAAGATTTCAATCGAAATTCAATTACAATTCAATATTTAATAATTAAAACGATTATAAATAAACAAATCCAATAAGAATTTCCTGGAAACAAGTGTATCATCTAATAAGAACCGGTACAATGAAAAGTCGATTCACTCGACTCACTATATGTCTGTCCACAACCAAAAATTTCTCAAAGTGTGAGGATTTCAGTAAATAATAGAATATATTGAATGAAAAAATGAATGTTTGATACAATGATTTAATAATATCTTCAAAAGTTGGGCCAAAACTGTCGCCCAAAAGGTTCGTATAAAAGGTTTAACAGATTTTCTGTTCAGTTATCGGCAAAAGAGTCCGTCAAATGACTGACTTTTTTCTGGAGTTTATATGAATAACAGTTAAAAATTTAAATAATATTTAAGTCCTATAAAGAGATGGTCTAATTCGAGATGACTTCGATATAATTAGCCGGGTATAGACCCACCCGACCATCTTTCCTCCCTTTACACCTACAATACATTTAAGAATGAAAAGAAGTGAAGAGAAAGCAAGTTTAGGTTACATACCATCCCTGTTCGTCCTCATCTTCTAACTTTTCAAACACATCGCCTGAGATATTGAGTTAAAGTTTAATTACATTCAAATAGAGTAAAATGGTAATTACCTTGCTTAAAAGTGAGTTCGTCGCCTTCGGCTCCTTGATAGTCATAGAGGGCTCGAACAGGGACTCCGGGCTCTCCAGTATCTACGAGTGCATCACTGGGATAGTCGTCCCAATCTTCGTGATCGTCATCAAAGGGATTGGACTCTTGTTTCCCATTTCTGTTGGATATAAAACTTAAGTAAATAATTGATTCAAATGTAATGAACGCACGAATTGATTCTTTTGAGGGACAAATCGTTCGGCTTATCATTTCTGTGGCCGTTATTAACAGAATTTTTAATATCCATTCGATGGTCCAAAAGTGTGATATCATTGTTATGTAAACCATTTTGATTAAACTTTTTCTCTTTTTTAGAAATATTTTGGAGTTCTGGAGTGTATTCCTAAATAAATAGAACCAAAATTAAGTACTAAACAAAAGTTTATACCATTTTTAAAAGGATTGCGCAGAAAATTGTATTAAAATATAATCAAAATCCATAAAACCTTAACAAAGGAAACGATTTTTGCGTTAATTAGGAATTCATGCGATTATAATAAAAATGAGGACAAGAAAAGTGAGAATAATTGGCGAAGAGATGCCATTCAAGACATAAGGCATTAGAAGGCGAATAGAGAGACAAAAGCACTTTAAAACCCCTCATAAATGCGATTAATAATCAAATTACAGGCAATTCTTCGTTGAATTTATGCTGATTTACAAGTTGTATACCATTTTCGGGGACTGCAGTGCTTTTCTTAGTTTTGCCGATAATGTCGCGAAACTCTTCGCAATACTCCTAATGAATGAATCAACAAATAAAGCAAAAAACAAACAAAAAATATATAAAACAATCAAAACTCAAAACGTGCGGAAACTGACAAAAGTCTCAACAATTTGTTTGATTTGGAAAATAATTGAATTACAATCAAAACTAATGAGGAATACCTCAAATTGTGGCCAATTCATAGCCATTCCGACGCCGAAGTTGTTAGACCACCACTTGAGGTCTTTAGAGGAGTCGGCGTTTTGGATGGTATGTCTGTATTCTTCATATATTTGAGGTAATTCAGGAACAATGGATATATTAAGGCAGCCGTGAATTGCAAATAACATTTCTTTAACAAAATTGAGTCGTTTTTCTTCGAATTCCTGGCATTTCTCGAAGACAACTGTCATGTCTTCCATATATTTTGCATTATAGTCATTGATTTCTCTGAGAGAGGCCTCATATTTCTCCTTAGTTTTGAGGACTTCTTCCTTGGATTTGGCGACTCTGTCCTGAAGTTTCTTCACCTGAAATAATCCCAAATTAGTCTAAAGGAGATGAGGGCAGACAATAACGACCTGATCGGGAGATAGGGAGGTATCGCCAGAAGCGTTTCGTTCCTGATTGACAGCCGTCCTCTCACTTTTGCAGGCGTTGTGGTAATCGATTTTGCATTTGTTTACTTTCGATAGGATTTTAGCCCACGGTTTCTGTGCCTAAACACAAATGTTAGGCTTTGACCCAAATCGGCATAAAATGGTTTAATTACTTTTTTGAAGGCGTCGTCGAACTCCTTCTTCTCCTTCAACTGTATCATTGACTTATGGAAGTTATCTTTTTGCCAGACCTTTATCTGACCGGTGATGCTTTGGATGAGTCCTTCCTTAACCTTTAAGTGAAGATCACATCTACGCTCAGCCTCTACCAGCACTGCCTTCCAGGCAGCTTCAGTGGTCCCATATTCTGGTCCCTTCTCAATGAGGTCATTCCATTTCTTAGACCATTGACGCAGACTTTTGGCGTAATTCTGTTCTATTTCCGACCGTTCCTTAATTAGAAGGACTAAATCATTGCATAATTTGGATCCGTCTTCAGTTCTTTTGGTGGTCTTCTTATAGTTTCCCGGTTCCCAAAAGCTATCGGAACCGGCGATAAGCATCTGGTCATCGCTGTGGTGTGACATTTGTGGACTCACTTTCGACCAGTTCTTCGTTTCTATTAGATATAAATTCAATTAATTTGAGTCCAAAAATAGATTTATTGAAAATACTAGTCATAAGACTTCTATTCGAAAACGCTTTGAGTTTAGGCATAAATTAGCAGAAATTATGAAATAAATGGCATAAATGGCATAAATGGCATAAATAGTGTCAATTAGCACTTGGAAAGGCCTCGAAGCTCTTCAATTCAATTAAGTTAAATGAGACGAATATAGGGGTCGACTATCAACTCATTATCGATTCAAACACTTTGAGAATATTTAATAGCTTTTAATGACTTCACAATTATTATCTGTTCAGCGCTTAAATCAAATTAAATGATCGAAATGGCAATCAATTCACTCTTCCTCTCAAAGAACAAAAAAGTCAATCAAATGAATACTTTTTTGTTTTTGTAGTTCACAGAAATGACGAGTTTTTCATTGAATCAGATGTGAGCCCAATGTGAGCCCAATGTGAGCAATGTCAATTAGATGACACTCACTCAACCACTGCAAAAATATTGATTGTATTTTTAAATCACTGATTAATACACAAGAATTGCTTTTCAGCGACAGAGGTATTCGTATGAGGAATAGGCGTCTAAATAGAGGCAACACTACTGTAGGAACTCTTTGTACAACTATTACACGAATTAAAAAGAGGTTGAGTCCAACAAAATGAATGAATCGATTAATTTAAAGGAATTAAATGAATAAAAGCATTCAAATATAGTTAACACTTGACTAACATTTAGAGATTGTGAAGAAAGGCTTCAAATATAATAATAAGGAAAAGAATAAAAGGAAGACATATATAGACATAAAAGCGTTGAATAGATGTTTAAAATCTATGAAAATCGATAAAACATAAGGAAACTGAATGTAAGAATGTTTCAAATGTTTGTACTTTTAGTGTGGACTCCAACTAATTGAAAGGATACTAAAGGATAACATTTGTCTAATAATTGATTTCTTTGATCCCATAATTAAAGGCAACGTTTGGGACGACATCACGGATTAGGGAGCGATCAGCACAACGAACCACACAATTATTATTACGTAATGTTTAGTACAGTTATTGGGGGACAGGAATGATAGGAATGCGAGCTTTGATTCACATTACGTGAGAAACAGGTATTCAATGTTAACCAATGAAAGACAGACTCGGAATCAAATTATTTCAACAAATTATTTGAGAGAAAGTGAAGCAATGGTTTGATCACTGATTTAATGCAATGCTTTATATGACAGCAAATGCAAAATAAATCATAATTTGTGCTTAAAATTCACTTTTGATTAATGACTTCAACTTTCAAAAAGAGCTCACATTTTAAAGAAAACTTCGGTCTAAAGATTTGGACAAATATTGAATCGAAAAACGAAACTTCAATTTAAATGAGTTCTTGAATCATAAGGAGGGGAACTGACAGTATGTTTAACCCATCGCTCCACTCATTATACCGAACATAAGTGTATTTAATTCAAGTTTGGACTCAACCAATCGGTCACTGAACTAATCAATAGTTATGTCATCAAAGTATATATTTAGAGATATTATCTTCAAATCACTTAACGTTTATAAATATTTTCATTCAAAAAGAGCACAAAATTATCACTTTTAGAGTCCTTTCACTCCTTTGGAGACCAAAATCACAATTCGATGAAAAGTGAGGGAAAGAGAGAGAAAGCAATCATTGATTCAAATGTCAAGTGTTTTGTCACACAAACAGATAAATCAATTAAATATACAGTTATTTGTGAGACGATACACATCTTCCTAATCCCTATTCTTAAATGAAATGCTTTACATTAAGAAGGAGTTCCATTTGGACAAATAGTGAACCTGAGCATGGTCATTAGTCACACTAACAATAGGGGTGTCGGGGGATAAACCCACGAATAGCACTCTTATAGTCAAATGGAGTCAAATAGAGATAATTAGGTAAAAGAAATGTAACCAACAATTGAGTCGAGGAGAGAGTGGTTTCCATAGCGAGAGATATATAGGAATGTCGTATAAAAGCATTTGTTGTTTCAATTCGTGGTAATCGGGTTATTGAGGAAATCAAGTATTTTCTCATTTATTTCTCAAAACAATGCATACGATTAACGAAAACATCTGTCCTTTTCTTAGCAACGATTAGACCTTTCATTAACACATAAATAAAGAATTTGTTTATATTTCAAAACAATACCGGATTACCGAACATATGATTACCTCACATATGGCTAAATGAGTCCAAAAATAGATCACTCGATATAAGTTCATAACTAGACTTGGCTTTTAGATGCTATAATGGATGTAATAGAATTTATCACTCACGACAAATTTCAAGTCAAAAAAAATTTTAACTTTTTATTAAGTTGATATTTGACTTTGAATTTTTAAGAGGCTATCCATTTTAAATTTTTTTAATCGCCTTATAGAATTTTAGCAAATATTAAATTGCTTATTCTTTATAAAGTTATAGAAACCAAAAAAATTTACCTATTGTAGTTCATTTTTAAATTTTTAAAATTTATCCATCATTGGGCAAAGTTTGCGAACAAGGATGGGCATGGGGGGGGCTAAATCTATGCTGATATTAATTTTTAAATTACAAAAAAAATTCTTAAATTTTAGAACGAATATAGGCTTTAAAAAATTCTAAGTCAAATAATAATTTAATAAAAAGAGATAAAAATATTTGACTACATATTTGTCATCAGTGGTAAATTCTACATAAGATTCATATATAATTCAAATTTACTTTTTAAAATCGAATTTCGACATAAAATGTTTCTATGTCGAAATTTTTTTATAAAATGTGAATTCAGTTTAAAATTTATTTATAAATCATTCTATCAAATCAGATCTTAAATCGAATCTAGGTCTGTAATAAATATATTATTTAATTCAGGGATGACCAGGGGGCTTGATATTCACTTAGTCGCGCCCCGTAGCAAAATTACCAGTTTGAAGATTGTGGACTGAGTGGTGAAGTGTTTGAATGATTAATTGCAGATGCTTAAGGTCCCATGGTCCAGAAGAGGAAAATTTGCTCAATTATTAGTTGAGGGTATAAGGTTTGTGATCATGTTTATCAAAAGACGCCATTTAATCGCAAAACAGCATTTTTTCGCTTACATTAGGAATAACCTACGTTGAATTGTTTTACACGTTGTTTAATTCTATTAACTAAATTAGCAGGATTTCAAAAAATGTCCACAATAAGAAAATTTTTAAATTTCAATCTAAATGATAACGTTTTATATTTTGATAATAAGTATAAAAAGATAGTACACCCATTTATAGAAATGAAAATTTAATTTTCTATAATTAAAAATTTACATATAGAATGAAAAGAATATGAAAACAAATTTGTACATTTTTAGATTATTTTTATGTGAGATTTCTTTCTTCAATTTATTAATTTGGACTAAAGTTTTCGAATTGACATTTTAAGTACGGTTTCCCTGAAAATCAATTAATAATGAATGAAAATTTTGATAAATTAACTTACTGTTCTTTTTTTCGCCTTTTGCCTCACTCGATATCTTTTGGCTGCTTCGCGATTAATAATTTTTGTCCGAATTATTCTTTCTTCTTTCGATAATTTCAGTTTGGGTCTACCCCTCCTATTTGAAGTCCCAATAAACGATGTACTTTCGATTACCACTTCAGAACCAAAAGGGATTTCAGATTCTAATTTCAGATCTGTGGTGTTTTTGAATCCAATATTTCCGGAATCAATGACATTAATGGATGAACTTGAATAAATTTCAACGGCAATCTCTTCAAGCATTTTATCTTCAACTATTATCAAATATTAAGATCTACTAAAAAAAATCTTCCTTACTAATATTAAATCCAATCGACTGCCAATCTGATCCAAAAGTTCCAGCAGAGAAGACATTCGATCCTTCATCTAGAAATTCCTCCGTTTCCTCATTCATTTTTGAATATCTAAAAAATATATATAAGAAATGTAAATTAATTTTTTGAATATATATTCAAAATATTTAATTTTTAATCTGTCATTCAAAAATCGGGCATAGTAACGGGGTAATTTTTATTACCGGGCGTGATTCGCAGGTCTCGAGGACCAGCATTCAACGCCTGGTTCGATCACTGATCAAAATTCATAACATATTTACAGTTTTCATTAAATTTTACAAAAAATTCTAGTAAATGGTTACTATTAAACTCATAATTCGTAAATAATAAGTTATATTATTTTGAAATACTATTACACCTTTCCATTTTGAAGTATTTAGGTTTTATAAATTAAATGCTAAGTTCGAGTTCTAAAATGTTAATCGGATTCATTCGTCCCGGGGACAGCCATTCAAAAATAAACATATACCTTAAAATTTAAGATTTGTATTTAAAAAGATTTATATTGAAATAAAACTAATATAAAACTTTTTATACATGATCTATTTCTAATCTGTCATTCAAAAATCGGGCAGAGTAACGGGGCAATTTTTGTTATCGGGCGTGATTCACTAATCTCGGAGATCAGCATTCAAACGCCCTGTTCGATCTGATTCATATTAAGTTTCATTACGTATCTACAGTTGTTTCATTAAATTTTACACAAGAATTCTAGTAAATCATTACCATTGTACTCATTATTCATAATATATGTTATATAGTATAAATTACTATTACCTTTCAATTTTGAAAAATTTAGGTTGTGTAAATTAAATGCTACGTTCGAGTTCTTAAATGTTCATCGGATTCAACCGTCTCGGGGCCAGCCAGTCACGATAAACATACTTTAAAATTTAAGATTATTTCTCCATGAACAGGTTTTATTAATTCAAAGTTTTAAATATACATTTAATAATTGACAAATGGTTACATATCGAAGTAAAACAATTTTAGTTATTTTGACATCTCATACAAATTAATTATTCCGTAATATGATTTCGTTTTGACTATTTGAGATTACTTTTCCTATAATGATGTGTAAATATATAATAGACAAAATAATAAGAACCAAATATTTACACTTACTTTTTTCCTTATGCCTAAGTCGATATTTTTTGGCTGCCTTGCGATTAATTTCCTTTGTTCGAGTTATTCTTTCATCTTTTGATAATTTCAATTTAGGTCTTCCTCTACCTTTTGGTGTCTCAATGTTTGAAAAATTATCTACTACCACTTCAGAACAAATAGGAATATCACATTCAAATGTCAGATTTTTATTTTCTGTGAATCCAATATTATCCATAAAATCAATGCCATTCGGCAATGCACTTGAATTTGGCTCAACTCGAATCCCTTCCATCAAGTGATCGTCGACTATAATGAGTGTATCTAAGATATATGTATATATAATAAAAAACTTCTTACGAATATTGAATCCTAAGTCCCAATCTGACAAAGAAACTCCCGCAAAGAAATTCGAACTTTCATCAAGAAATTCCTCTGTCTCTTCATTCATTTTGATTCTGTTATATAATTTTAATACATATTAATAATTTAAGTAGAAAAATATTATTTATAACTATATTTAATTCTAAGTTATTACATTTCGGCAGGCACTTAGTATCAAACTTTAGTTTTTAAAATTTTCCCCTCTTACAACTGTCCAGTGCTCAAGGCACATGGAAATATCCCCCTAATAGACTTCCCTCCAAGAGCCAATGGTTGTGAGATACCATTTTAAAAAGTATTCAAGCCTATAGGTAAATTCTAGGTTATCACCATTCATCAAGCGCATGGCTCGACACTAGTGATAACCTTTACGTTTTTTATTGTTATTCAATGCTTTTTACAGTGTGTTTCGACAAAAATAGTTTTAAGGGTTTGGTGCCAAATGTCTCTGGTCTAGACTTTTGGCTTATTGTTGGGTTAAATTCTCAATTATTTAACTGTAAATTTAGGCCCTCGGCTTCGAAACCCAGTGTCTACAATCTGTGGGCATAGTTACTCCCTTGGTAACTCAAGTCTGATTCAGTTCGGACAAGCCAAACCACTCAGACTTAGTCGCCTAAATTTGTTTCCTTTCCTTAGAAATTTTGTTAATATTTACAATACAATTATGTCAGTGAATTCGTTAATGTTTTTATTGGTTTCGATGAGGGGTCGGCATCCAACTCGGAACTCAGGGCGAGGTGAGGGGGTGGGTGTAAAATGGCGGATTTTTTCTCAAACCTCAGGAGGGTATGAGGGGAGGGTAAAATGGCCGCCAATCTAAGATGGCGGTCGAAAAAGAAGCCATTTTGTCCCTAAATATGCTAAATTAGCCTTAATTTAGCTTAAATAATTTAAATACAGTTAACTTAATGGCGAATTTTTAGGAAAAATTGGGGTCGGCCAAAATTGAGGCGGGCCTTGATTATTTACGGTTTTGAATTACTATTTCAGGGGGAGGATTTTT
>JAQIWF010001120.1:0-13359 GCA_034694965.1 Ceratozetes gracilis | reverse complement strand
CCTTAGAGTCTCGGCTTTTAATAGCAATGGGAGAGTATCTCGGCCCTTAGAGTCTCGGCTTTTAATAGCAATGGGAGTGTATCGTCCTATAGAATTCGGCTTTTAATAACAATGGGAGAGTCTCTTCCCATGGAATTCGGCTTTTAATAGCAATGGGAGAGTGTATCGTCCTATAGAATTCGGCTTTTACTAGCAATGGGAGATTTACTAAGATCATACAGCCTAAGATCATACATCCTAAGATCAGAGTTTAGAATCATATTGTTTAAGATACAATGTCTCATAATCCTTTGGTCAACAAATCTTAAGATACTATAATTTAGAATCCTATAGATTAAAATCATTTAGTCTATGTAGCATTTGCCTAGTGCAATTAACGAATGATTCCAATTAATATACTTTAAAACAAATGGGAGTTATCGTCGTGTCATAGTCTTCACTGAATGCTTGTTAATTCATAACTTATGAGTGATAACTGACATAGTTCCTTTCGTTAATTTTATTTTAATTGTCAACTTAAATTAATAATTATTATGTTAGAATTTAGAAAAGAGTGACCAATATTACAAATTATTAAGAGTAGATGACATCTTACATTCTGAGTCAACAATTCAATTGTAGAGAAATTGTTGGTATGACCATGCTTACCATAGCTTTTAGAGCCCATCATAATTAGAATAATTGTCATTTGATTCTGAATATTGGAATTTTCTTTATTTTAAATGTTTATTGACTTAAGTTTTATATATCAAACAAATTAAAGCATTAAATGTGATAATCACTAAATGAATGATTAAATAATTGGTTAAACAATGGAACGGCCCCTGCGATGGATGCCAAACATTGATCCACTTTTGAAGCAATAAAGTTTTGCCATCACTTAAACCCCCAATCAATTGCCCAAATTAGCCAAACTGGGGTTTTATTTAGCATGATTTACCATAATTCAGTTGTTTCAAGCAAGTTAGTGACCAATAAGGAGTCCATCGCAAGGGCTCTGTTTATGTAATGCGAGTCAAACCCCGCAGACAGTGGACATTGCGATCCAACCTTTAATAGTGGTTATAATGCAATGATTGGTCCGGGAGGCTATCCATCGCACGGGCCCTACAAAGTCCAACGTCATGCAGCTAACATTCGCGAAAGGAAACGGATGCTCAGCATAAACAGCGCCTTCGAAGAGTTGAGAGTTCATGTGCCCACCTTTCCCTTCGAAAAAAGGTATGTCTCATATCGATGTTAGAAACATATTTCAGGGATTTTTAGAGAAGTCTTCAAATATTCAGAGAAGTCAATCCTATGAGCAGTGAATTGAGTTTAACAAGAAATCAATTGAATATTGTTTCAGATTATCCAAAATCGATACTTTGAGACTTGCAATCGCTTACATCGCTTTACTCAAAGAAATATTGGCCTCAGATTACGATCCCCTCACTTATATTGAAAAGTGTCTCAAAGGAGAGATTAAAGGAGAGCACACCCATGAGTGGAATACAAGCGGTCTGTTCACTACTGCTCCTAATAGACAATTAAGATATTCTTATTAACAGATCTGACGGCACGACTTTCATGGATTAATTGGGAGAATTTGGGGGTTAATCCCGGAAGGCGTAATATAGGCTCACTTTCGCCTTTCACCAGAAGCGCAACCATTCAACACAATGAAATGCCCGGAGCCTCACACTATCACCTCAATGATAGGAATCTTAGAAATTAGAGATCAGTTCATAATAATTATTGTATATTCTAGTCAAAGTTCTCGTTCTTATTATCTAAGTCCATGAAATAACCGAAACTCATTTAAAGTCATATAAACAGTGCAATCATTGACCGATTTTACGATAATTGCAAATTCACAGAGCAGTTCAAAAAATAAAAAGTACCCAGTATTGTGTTTATAATTTATATAAAATATACTGAACTTGATCACTGTGATTCAGAATGTTGATTACTCATCAGATTCTATTCCAACCTTTCTATACAACTAATCTCCTCAACTTGAGAATCATATATTTGAATAGATTTGTGAGCATGCTTGTTTTTACATTGAAAATGCCAAAGCATTTATCTTAATTTGATCTCTTGGTCTGCAAATTCATTTCAATGTACTTTTGGTTTATGAAAATTTTAATTAGAAATAAATGTTTGAAAGCAATTCGAAGAATTGATGAAATGATTGTAATGTTTGATCCAATTTGAGATCCAATTTGAATGACATTAATATCGCAAAACTTATTGAAATTCTGTGTTTATTATGAGTGAAGTCCAACGGAAAGTGCGATGAAAGCAATGAGTTGTTAGCGATTAGTGGTTCTATTGAAGCAAATAATCCCGCAGAGAGTAAACTAATACCTTTGCTTTCATCACAAGTGCATTGATAGCATGGGATGGATTGGACAGTGTTATGGGTGCCCTGTCCCTTACAAAGACACGTGCCTTAAATCTGGTATTCAGAAGCAGCTCATCCTTAGGGCCATACGTAATGTCTCAGTGAATAACAAGTGTTCGGAAGCAGAACCTATAGCTGTTATGAAAGCACATCCTATAGAGAGCGTGAAGGCAATAGAGCGGAGCTCAGCACAAGACAGCGCAATGCACGTGAATATTTGAAGGGAATCCTCGACGCGTGTCATTAAAACATTTGTGTGATTGTGAGCCACTGTAGTGGTGGTTGTGTCACACCATCAATGAAACAAATCATTAGCTCCGACACAATGGTTACGCTTTACCCTATTATGTGCGCCCCGGGATTTGGCTGCAAAGCCAGCGCCTATTCAGGAAAGCGAACCCACTCTCTGTCCAATACTTTGCATCTATTTTGTGACCTTTAATGGAAAGCTTTGACTATTTCTTAGCGCTTAAAATCTAATAAACAGTGAAATAACTGTTAGTTCTTCATAGAAATGATCTCTCAATCTATTAATAGACTGAAAAACACCTATTTATAGACGAGGCCTAAAATACATGGTTAGAGATATACGTGGAGTTGGGAGCAAATGAGCACTTACTGCACATTTAGTTTTTGTTGCATAAGTCGTGAACACAAAGAGTTCTAATATAAGAAAATCAGAAATAAATCTGAGATAAAATCGATTTTACATTCAATTAATTAGAAATCAATTTTGTGTGAAAATGAGTGAATCAGATGACAACAAAATGAATCGTTTGCCCGGACTTTACGGCAACACAGACTTGAATTCCCGAATAACTATGTTTCAGGAAAAGGCTGAGTCACACAAACAGAAACAGAAGACCAACCCTTTCTCCGGCTCTTACGATGCGGTCGCCGCCGCCAAACAGAAACTCAATAAAGAAGATCCAAAGTAAGTCCAAATGACTATCCATTCACTTACTTCCAAATCAATAACAATTGCTTATCCATTAACTTATTCTTATAGTTCAGTACAATCTAATCACTAATTAATAAGACTCTTCTTACAAGAGATATCATGCAATTTATCACACAATATAACTAGCAATTTATGTATTTTTAAGATATTGAAAGATAAAATATTCTACCTTGCTCTTTGTTCGATCAAGAATTGATTTAGGATACTTTGAATAGAATATTCTTTAACTAATGATTAAGGGCGGGGCTACCCATCAATAGTTTAGGCCTCGGTCATATCAATAAATTAGCGGGAAATAAATTTATTTTACAATAAAATAACAAACTAGGACAATTTATAATTTAAAGCACATGTATCCTGAGTGTGAATCATTCACTGAATGTGTATATGATGTGTGGAATAACCAAGCATGTTTTATTGACTTGTTCGGTTGAATTATTACAATATTGTTGTGATTACTTCGAATAAAGTTATGGTCGACCCGTTGAGGGGAGTAAAACGGAGAGACGTGCCTCACAGGCGGCACAACTTCTCTTCAATGAAATCAAGTTTTTGGTGGATATCATCAAAACTCACGGCAAGAAAGAAGAGGACAAACACAGCATTACATTCAAGGAAATGTTTGAACTCTATAAAGTCATATCCAATAAAGTGGTCGGTCTTCTCATCAGAGCTCGAAAGTACGGTTTGGTTGCCTTCGAGGGCGAAATGCTGTATCAGGGAAGGGATGACAACATTGTCATCACTCTTCTCCGTGAAGTACAGGACAAAGACTCAGAAGAATTCGGAAAAATAAAAGATTGAAATTCTTTTCACTAACTATTCGATTGATTTTATTAATAATAACAATAATAATAATAATTATATAATATTTATGTCATTTTTGCTTAATTTGTTACAAATTATTTCAACTTTTTTTTGAACGAAGTTTAATACAAAAAATATTTGTAATTAATATAAAGAAAATGCAGTGAAAAATACAAATCGAGGCATAAATTAATTCAAACAATGGTTTAATAGGAAATGAAGTCATAGTGATAGTGAAAACTTTGGGAAATATAAATCAAACCAAATCTGGAAAGAGTTCAGTAAATGTTTGCTCCAAACAGACATTTGAGGAATCAATTAATGAATCGCTTAATGAAAGCGTTGGCGAAGAAACTGATTCATAGCCCGAATCACTATTACATGAAAGTGGACTCAAAGGATAGTTATTATTATTATCGCTATTAATGTCGAATACAATCGAATCACAACTCATTTGGTTGGGGTTAAGGTATGACTCCATTGATATCAAGTCTTTAATTGATCCCAAATGTGATGTCTGTTCGGGGAATGAAATTTGTTGACATTCGATAGCATTGATTGGCTGCAGGTTTGAGCCATTGGTGTTGTCTTCCTCTGAAGTGAGCAACTCTTCTGAATAGATGTTAAGAACGTCGAGTAAAGAATCAGATTCTTTATTATCAGCCAATAGACGCAAAGCGTCATCGATGACAGTGGAGGTAATGTCTGATTGACTGGATGTGATACCTGTTCCTTCTGCTGAGGACCACTAATGAGTGCTGCGGACTCAAAGGTCTCACTCCAACCATTGGGACACTTCTTCTCCACTTTTATCAATGACTTTGTCTCCAAAAGACTGAGTCGTTGTTTAAGTTCTTTGTTTTGTTGTTCGAGGGATGTATTCCTCTGTCGAAGGCTTTCGTTTTGATTGAGTAATGCTTTTCTCTAATCAATGAGTTTTAGTAAAGTAATGAATGAGTGAAAGCACATCTCAAACCTGTTTGACAAGAAGAGTGACCTCCTGTTCCAAGTCTTGCATTTTGACTTTCTTTCTGTCGCGTGCGCTCTGAGCTGCCATTCGGTTCTTCAGTTTCCTAACCATTAAACGATTAGCAATTGATTCTCACAAACAAACATCAAATCACATGCACTCAATACAATCCACTTTAAGACAATCAAAGAATGTCTAAAATAGTTGCCATTCATTATCTCATAACTCTTATAAACCCTTTGTATGACATCCTCTATGTTTGGTGCAAATGAGTGAAAGTAGACATACCTTCGCATTAGTTTCTCTTCTTGTGACAAATGGTCGAGTCTTTGACGCTTTCGCTTTGGTTTTGACATCGAGAGCGAGGAATCAGAGGTGGAGTCCGTCTCTGACATTATCATCGATGAGTCCATCGCTTCCATTGTTAGTGTTTTGACTGATTTGATGCAAACCTCACTCTAATCACACAAATGATCACCGATTGTGTCGGTTGTTGTCAAACAGCGATTAATTGCGTTACGATTAGAGACAATATGTTTGCAATCAAATGTCAATTCAGTGAAGACTGACTGATGTGGCGATCATTACGTCATTTCCCAACACTTTTACTGCGTTTGTATTTCACTCATTCATTCAGTACGTAATAAGACCACAAACCAATCACTCCATTGAGTAACACTTTCACACAATTGTAATGTATTTCTATGGACTACACCTTCTATTCATTAGACTGCCCTCCCATTCGTTATTGGAGAGATTGCCTGGGCTAGAAAACAACCAACAGTAAACAACCTTGAGCCTTTACTCGTTGTATTGCATAAATACAATACATTATTATATCAATATAATACGTACTCTTTGAAGATATTGAGCGTTGTTTTTGAATAATACAGTAAACTATCGCTAATTATAACCAAATTGTTTTCAATCATATTTTGCACATTTTTGGTTACAAATCATCTTTTATTGACACGCTTTTTAAATGAGCATGTTCATTGTATAATTAGTTGTATTTGAAGTGAAATTATCAGTAAAACTGCATTAAACCAATTAGGGGTTTGACTGTATTTGAATCAATCAATTTTGACGTGAATTTCAATTTAAATTCTGAACGAAAACAAAACAATTATTGAATTTTTGTCTTATATTGGGATCAGATTTGTGTGAAATGCTTCCAAATCAGACACAATTCAATGCCTATCAGGCGATGATTATGTCTTCGGGCCAGACATCAACCCCTCCTATGCCGGCATTACCTGCAATGCAATTCAGTGCTTCTCTTCTTCCCTTTCCTTTTGTACCGCCGATTACGGCCAATATACCGATGCCGCCCTCCATTCCCGGCACAACCTCTGTTTCCAATTGGGCAGAATTTAAGTCAGAGGACGGGCGGACCTATTACTACAACAGTGCCACCAAACAGTCCTCTTGGGATAAACCCGAAGAACTAAAATCTGAAACAGAGAAGTTGCTTGCTAATTGTCCATGGAAGGAACACACCACTGAAGATGGAAGAGTCTATTACCACAATGTGGTGACAAAGCAGTCGATGTGGACAATACCTAAAGATTTGGACGAACTTAAGGCCAAAATCGCGAGCGAAGAGGCCAAGAGTTCGTCTACCGGTTCCATAAGTGGTGCTAATGTGACGGCAAATGGGGTACAAACCAGTGCTCAAATGGATCAGAGCGGAGGACAATCACTACCTCCACAACAGTCTACACCTCAACAGATGACTCCGATTACGATTCCTTCGACTCCACCACAAGAGACGCAAAAGGGAGAGATATCTCAAGATATGGTTGGAGAGCGAACCCCCGACTCACAAACCAGTAGTGAAGGGAAAGTGGACAGCAGTCCCAATGACTTACCGCTGCCAACAAGTAGTGCTCCGATTGAAACGAGAGAATTGTCTGAAATATTCAAAGACCTGTTGAGGGAGAAGAATGTGTCGTCGACTGCCAGTTGGGAACACGCCCTCAAACTCATTGGTAATGACCACAGATTTGACCGCTTCCGCAGTCATCCCGAAAGGAAACAGTTTTTCAATGCATATAAAGTGCAAAAAGCAAAAGAAGAGAAGGAGGAGCAGAGGGTTAGAGCCAAGAGAGCCAAAGAAAATCTGGAAAAGTATTTGCACTCAACTGACAAAATCAATTCTACGACTAAATATCGACAGGCGTTGGAAGTCCTCAGAGATGTGGACGTATGGAAAGGGGTTCCAGACGTTGATCGCAGAGAGATCTTTGACGACGCGATTGTCTTTTTGGGTAAAAAAGAGAAAACAGAAGCAAAACAACTCCGCAAACGAAATATGCGAGTTCTGAGTGACATTTTGGACTCAATGACCCAGATAACATTCCGCACGACATGGCAAGAGGCACAACAACTACTCCTCGACAATCCTGTCTTCTCAGAAGATGCAGACCTCTTAGGAATGGACAAAGAAGACGCTCTCATTGTCTTCGAAGAACACATTCGCCAATTAGAGACTGAAGAGGAAGAAGAGAAGAAACGCGAAAAGAAGAGACAAATTCGACAGCAAAGGAAGAATAGGGAGGCCTTCGTTGCCTTCTTAGATGAACTTCACGCCAGCGGAAAGTTAACCTCAATGTCAAAATGGGTTAACCTCTATCATGAGATTAGTGCTGATCCTCGGTTCACAGCAATGCTGTCCCAACCATTTGCGGGGTCAACACCTCTCGACTTATTCAAGTTCTACGTCGAAGACCTTAAGGCCAGATATGAAGACGAGAAACAACTGATTAGAGATATTCTTCGTAGTCGTAACTTTGAAGTGACGATCGCTACCACTTATGTGGACTTCGCCACAGTTCTGAGTGAAGACACTCGAAGTGCGACTCTCGACGGCGGAAACGTTAAAATCATTTATGAAAAACTAATCGAAAAGGAGAAGGAAAAGGAAAGGGAGAGAATCAAAGAGGAGACTAAAGTGAAGCGTAAACTCGAAACTGCATTCTTAGCCCTTTTGGCAAAACTCAATCCTCCCATCGATGAGGACTCCGAGTGGGAGTCCGTCAGAAAAATGATCTCAAATGAAGAGGCATTTTCAGCCATTTCTTCAGAGGCAGACAGAATTGCATTATACAAGAGCTGTATTCGAACAATGGAAGAGAGCTGTTCCCACCACCACTCAAAGTCGAAGAAGAGTTTCTATTCATCCAAAAAGAACGACAAAAAGAATGATAAAAAGAAAATCAAAAAGAGATCCCATTCTTCGTCATCTTCTTCATCGAGTAGTGATGAAGAGCACAGACATAAATCATCCGATAAGCAAAGCCATTCTCGAAATCGTATTCAAAAGGACAGTCCCTACCACTCGAAGAGTGATAAATCTGCTGATTCTCATAGTTCTTCGAGTGATGTGGAGGACAGCTATAAGAAGAATAAATCAGTTTCACCGCCAAAACAATCTTCGGTTTGACTCGAATTATATTCGAATAATGGCTCGAATTGTAATCACTTTTTACTTCTTAGGAATCGGAAGACGAAAGGATTCGATTAGAATCGGCTAAAACCAAGGCTTCGGTAACTCCTCAGAAGAGCAGTACTGCCGAGTCTTTCGATGATTTGGAAGAACTCGAAAAACAAAGACGAATACTATTACAACAGTTGGCCGCTCATCAACAGAACCAATGAGAGGACAGACAGTATGAGCCACTTATTATCAAATATTTGGTTTTCTTTTAATAAAAGATTTCATAATTTTTTGGTTTAAAAAAATAATTACAATTAAATTATATTTACATAAATAGAAAAATTGTAATATTTATCAACTGCTCAACGCTTTTAGAATATCTTGAAGACTAGCATAGGTTCCGGTAAAGAATCCAATTATTCCTAACAAAAATATAGCCGTGTTTTTGGTGAAGAGCCACCACCAACCCATACACGACCCTGAAATGCATTTTCAATTGATATTTGTACTAGGTTTAGATATCAATACCTGGATTGTGATCCCATTTGGTGGCGATTTCTATTATCGGTGGGAATATTAGCGCCAAACAACTGCTGGAAAGGGCGCCCACCAGAGAGATAAACAGATCTAATCTTGGAATAGCAGCGGCCAATGCGACTGATATTAGAGACATATTAATAGAAGAGTTAAAGAGATTGTCAAAGGAATGACTTACAAGTGCCGGCCACTAAAGCACCCCTTAATACCAGTTCTATAATATTGGTTCTTCTGGTGTCTACTTTGAGTTTGAATCGATAGATAACGAACGGCCAGATTATGTTGAAGGGGACGTAAAACTGGATGGCATACGATAAGAATATGGCCAATGCGAACATCAACCGACAGGTCTCGTACAAGGGTTCGGGCGGTAAGTTAAGTGTAATAGACCCCTGCACAGCCTCACCAAACTTCAAATAGCCAAAAAAGCCAACCGCTGTGTAAAGACAGGCAACGACTGTCATTCCTGTGTTGAGGACACCCACAGAACCGCCAAAAGCTTCCGGTTCTCGCATTTCCTTCTGAAGAGGTAATACTAAACCAATTCCTTCGAATGCATAGATGGCAGTCCCCATATATAACGGGAACTTAGCTAAGGCTACATAAGAAGGTCTTTCCCATGTATGGGGTAAGTCTTGAAGTAAGTTATAAAAGACTATTAACAGTCCGGTTGTTTGCAAGAGGTTTGCGACGGCAGACGCTATCGACAGAGTTTTTAAACTTTTGATGAAATTCAATAATATGAAGATTGGGAGCAATAATAACATATATATGTGAACATCAAAATCAATCCGATTCTTACTTAAGCCTACGATTACCTGAAATTACAAACAAATCAATCAATTTGTATGCAAACAATCGGTTTATTACTTGTTGTAGATTTTGTGCCACAAAAATGGAATAAACACAACAAAACCCGAATTGTGTTATCAGGAGGAATGTGGAAACTGCATAACCGGCCGTTTTGGCCAACTTTCGCAAACTTCGTGGTCCCACAGAAAATGCTTTATTTGCAACCTTTTGGACATTGAAAATATGGTATTTTTGTGACAACCATTAAATTGTATTCAAACCTCTTCATAGTCTAAAGTATTTGTTCCAAATCTTTGGCAAAGAATTCGATTGCAATCAATGAGAATATGCATACAATGGATACAAATGATGCCCATTATTGGAAGAGCCAGTGTTCCCATCAAAATGCCGGCGTTGGCGAACGCACCTTCATTTGAACAAGATATTCATTAATTTAGTGATTGTCTAACAATGAGGATAACTTACTGGGCATGGCTAATATACCAGTGCCAATATTGCCCTTGAGCAAATGCATCATTGTTTGCATATTTGAAGTGGAAGTATGTGATTCCGGACCCATTTTTCGCTAAAATTCAATTAATTCTCAATGAGTTGTTTGCAATCAAAGTCTAATCAGTGATAAGTAATATATGAGTGAAATTCAATTCGACAAAAGCCGACCCAATGTTTACTTAAAGTGGACCGAAGGGTCAAACTTTGCTCTCAACATAAGGCTTATCGAAAGTAAGTTTTTTGTTGGCTTTAACTTAATATTAGATTAAATATATTCCAAAAGTGATGAAAGACCTGGGATTTTGCGAATTCAAATAAATCAGATCCGCTGCTGTCATCTTCATTGTCGCCTTCATCTCCTGAGGAAGAGTAAGGGTAGACATTCTCTAAACGGTTGATATGTGGAGGAATTAACGGTTGCTTTTCTTCGTCTTTCTTAGTGAAAGTGATCTCATCGGAGGACGTTTTTAGACAGACATTAGACTCAGACATCACACTATAAAAGAAATAATCAAAGGTTTACTCACTTATTATTTTGTGGAAAAGAATGGGTGGAAATGCTATTCAATACTTAGACTAACAACCGATAAATCACTGATTTTATGATTTTTATTCAAAGGATATTCTGTTAACAATTGATTGCATTTTTGTGACGAACGATATTTGAGAAGAATTTTGTTATAGTTTTGGGTTCAAAATGGGAAACAATCGGAATTTGATAATACAAACAATAGAGTGTCGCAAATATTGCATATCAGGGATAATCTAAAAGATTATCACTTATTTAATATTCAATTCGGGATATCAGTGAAGCATTTCTTACGAAATTATATCACATTTTTCTTGACTGAAAGTCAATCCTTGACTTTAGTAATCAAATTATTAAATCATTTGTTTATTTAATAATTTATTTTTTTAATTAATCTTATTTTTAATGTAAACCGGTCTAAATATAGGCATTTCATAATTCTGTGACAGAATTGCAAAACTAAAACAATTTTAACTAAAAATGTTAGAAAAATAGTGCCAACGATGAAAATGAGATCAAATGATGCTTAAATTGACTTGATACTAATTCATTTTTATATTTTAATTAAATATTAATAAACACAAAACATTCCCATCTACTTATCTCTCATTTGAATTGAAAGAAATGGAGAATTAATTAGTATCAAGTCAATTTAAGCTGCATTAGTCTTCATTAAGAGAGACTTAATGGAAAATATTTATAGTTATTTAAAAAGAGTATCAAAATTTCAGTCAAATATTATATTTTAACTTTTAATTTAAGTTACTTTTGCAAAAGTTATCGAGCTAAATTAGAAATTACCTTGGTTACTAACTTCAATTGGAAAATGAGTGAGGACAACCGGTAGATAAACTATTAGTGATAGTACCTTGGCTAAGAATAATAATTTACTGAAAATTCAAACAATTAGTCACATATTAGTGACAAAATGCGGATATTATATACATTATAAGCATTACATCAAATGATTACTAAACTAAATTTGATTGGTTTTCAAACTCTGGAAAAAATAGTGGAAAAATTTGGCAAATATTTCAGCTATAATTCATTGGATACTAATTATTGATAGTTTAATATGTGATCTGATGTGATGTCGTATGATTCATATCATATGAAAAACTATCTATGAATACCAGGAATCACTAAACACTTCAATAAAGATATTGTGAACCCAAGATAAATGGTTCATAAAAGTGGACACTTCACAAAAATGACCCTAGTTTACTATTTTACCTATGGCATGTTATTTTAAGAGTTAATTAATAAGCAAGTTGACAATAATGGTGGTTCACAATATCGAACTTCTAGTGTATATATTATATCTTATTACTAAAAGAGAGACTACGTATTCCTTTGTGGATTAACAATAACAAATCTAAAACTAATGTATAAAATTAATTATTACCAAGTAGGTGTGAGGATTTTATAAACATTGAAACAAGTAATTAATGGTATTAACAATGTTTTGACTCAAACTAAACCTATTTTTAACTTTTAGTGTACTAAAGACTCAGTTTACCATATCGTCTAAATATCATCAAAACATTAAATTATTATTAATCACAAATTAAAAACAAAATTATATTATTAATCACAACTTGCATTAATTAGCAGTATTTCATGCTTTGATTGAGCATGATCAGAAATATTCAGATATATAGTAAATAAACTTGATGAGATGAAGACTCATTTAAAGTAACATTGATAAGAAAATTAAAGAGTACTAGTAATAGTGAATGAATAAATTTAAGTTGATCATATAAGAAAGCAAATGCAATAAATTATGTGTTTATATTGAGCCAAAAAAGATACCCTCTTAGATGAACAGGGTGATGCAAAAAGTCACCGGTCCCTATTGTAGGGTTTAGGCCATCCTAGGGTAACCCATAAAAAGTAAAATTGGTAAACTTCTTAATCTAAAAATAAAACCTGATAATACTTGGCATGATGAATTTAATGGTATATTAGTAATATAATATAATATTACTCAATGTTCTAGGATAAGTAATTGTAGCTCCGTAGGGTTTTAAAATTTTTTAGAAACTTACATTTAGGATTCTTGATAAATTAAGCATCAATTTCTTATGCGTTGCGTTGAAAAGCACATATAATGAGATTTCCGCATTCTACACATTAATAATTTTACTTTAATACGGTAAAATCTGAAATTAAATGAGTTTAGCTTTATTAATTTAAAGATCTCATCATTTGAAATGTCATAGACTTTCATAATCGGATTTCTCATGTATTTGTTCACAGGAATCAATTATTTATTTATCAAATTTTTAAATGTAACAATTTTAAATGTAAAACTTTGGAGCCTTATTGAACAAGAACTACTTATCCTATAGTACTTTCCAAAAGTCCCCAACCAGAGAAATGTTATACAATAATGAATTTCGAGCGCGGGGTCAGTTTTTCA
>JAQIWF010001119.1:0-13359 GCA_034694965.1 Ceratozetes gracilis | reverse complement strand
ATCGGAGTTATAGCATGCAAGTTATTTAATCTAAAGATTAAAGATATTGAACACAAAATTTTGAAGTATGTACATGGCAATAAATTAATAAAATTAATCTTTCTTAAATTTATTTTAATTTAGTGATTACAAAGATTTCTTGTTTGTCAAAAAAATTGACAAATTGTCAGAAATAATCTTTCTTTGTTTGAACAAAAAACCAGAAAATCGACCAAGTTCTCAGGAATTACTTCAAAGCAAGAAAGAATGGATTGTCATTAAAGAGGAGATTATAAAAGATTTAAACAAGGATGAATTACAGAATTTTATGTGAAACAATTTTTAATCAATGTTCCTTGAAACAATACTTAAATTTTACTTAAAAGTATATCATGAACATTATAACATGTTCATTATACGAATCAATTATTTAAATGATAATCAATTTTATTTTGACAGCTCATTAATCTTCAAAAGAACACAAAGCATAACTACCAACCACTAAGATATGAAAAAATTATAATATTTATTATATTTTAATAGATTTACCTCGTAACATTTGCTTTGATTTATAAGAAATAGATTCCCGCAATGAAATCCTATGTTATTTTTAGCCGTTCTCTCAATTAATGTCATTAACTATTAAATCAATTTAGAAATAAATTAATAATATTTTTGCCGATATTTCTCTTACTTTGATTCTGTGTCTCAGAAATATTCGTCTTTTACTGGCATTCAATTGAATCAATAGTTTGTAAGTCTTTTTGTCCTCCAATACAAATAAACTACAGAATATAGTAATCGGGGTAACAGGCCGTGAAAAATGCTACAAAACAAACCAATTGTTATTAATTGGATAAATGTGAAACTTATTGATGAAAATAAGAATATTATAAAGAATGGTAAGATAGCAAGGGAATATGTAAATAAATGTTCCACCATGTGCACATAGTAGGACAGTTTCACACAAATAGGTAATTCGTGTCTAATTCCATTTCTAATTGAAGTTTGAAGAGCTTGCTTTTTTTCAAAATTATATGATTGACGAATTGAGTGGAAATACTAATTAACAAAGTCCTGACTTCTACAACTTTTAGCACAAAATTTTACACTCAAAAAAATTTAAAACTTTCTTATAATATTTCATTAGTAATTTCTATTAAAAAATTTTAATATAAAGTATTAGTAAAATTGAACTGTAATATACTTAATCAAGGTTAGCCATAAATTTTAAACTGTATTTAAGCTAAATTAAGGCTAATTTAGCCGAAAAATAGCAATTTAATGTATATTTAGGGACAAATGGCGTCATTTTCGGCCGCCATCTTGGATTGCCGGCCATTTTATTCTTCCCCTAAATCCCCTGACTATTGGAAAAAATCCGCCATTTTTCCGCCCTATCCTTCCCTGAATTTGAATGGCTAAACCTGTATTTAATTGAAACAGAAAAAGTTAACTATAATTTTTTTTAAACAAAATTTGATCTGCTAATTGGTTATTATAAAAGTCTCAATCATGTAATATTTTAAAAAAATATGCCAAGTGTTTGTTGATAGATAACATTAGCATGAAATTTTTATGATGACAATTTATAATTTTTAGAATTCTTTTAGAAAACTAAAAAGACTAATGGATTGACGAAATTATTTTTTGAATTTTCGAAATAACTAATAATTTTACAAGGACGATAGAAATATCTCAAAACGCTGTATTTAATTTAAATTTTGTTTTTTAATTTTCTTTAATTTTTTATAAAAAAAATAATTCGCAAATAGTAATATCAAGACAAAAATATGTTCAAATGCTATTTATTTACAATTAACTAAATATTTGGTTAAAAACTCTTAATATCGGTTAAGAATGGTATCATTTGCTCCCACTATCGGCTCTTTGTGCAATGTTTTCGGCCAACATTATATTGTTGGGCGGACGAGGTTCCAGGGGAGTTAGCGGAGTCCGGGATGGCCACAACATTGCTGAGGGGGTCGACGGCACGTCCGGAACTTGTCGGCGTCTTGTAACTGGTCCGTTACATCATATCATTTATGTTCCAACGGTCGCAGGCTTGTCCGGTCAATGGTTGCAGGGGGTAACGGGTCTGGCCGTGCAGTTAGAAAAGTCGTCAGGTCCTTCCGTTCCGGGGCCGACGGTCCTGGGAGCCCATTGGTGCGCTGTCGAATGAGGTCGAGTAGGTGTCAGTATTTTAAGTAACTAAATGTGATCTTTAACTGTGATTTACACTACCTTTTTGTAGTAATTTGTGATATTTTTTATGTTTATGGGTACACCCTAGTCTATTTGTTGTCACCTTGTTGTTTATTTTCTATTTATTTATTTATTTTAATTGTCATTAATTTATTTGTAATTTATTATGTTAAAGAATAAGCCTAATGGTAAAACGGCCTGTTGCCTTATCCGCAAGACCTTATCTGTTGGCCGTGCAGAGCGTCGCCATTGGATGTACTTATTATTTATTGGTCATTTATTAATTCTTATTTATTAGTCAAACTGTAATAATACGCCCTGTGATCAAGGTATTAGATAAAGGTCTGTGATTAATAAAAATATTATTATTTACTCAAAATTGTTGTCATATCTAGTTATAAACTTGTGATATCTGTGAAATCTGGTCATTCGGGGAAATTGGGGAAAAACCGCACTGTGATAAGAGACAACTGAGATAAAAAAAACACCTGTGATAAACTAGTCATAATTTAATAATTTAATCTTGTTTAAAAACCTATGATAAATAGGATAATTTGAAATAATAAGGTGAAATGACAAGTGTAAGATGGTCAAGCTGACCATCTCAACAATATTCATACACCATGTACCTTTAGTTGGTTCATATTGTAGTCAATTTCTTTAGTAAATTCTCTTTTGATTAGTAAATTGACTGCCATTTCACTCATTTAATCAAAATTTAATTTTAATCAAAGTTTTGCACCGTTTTACCACACAATCGGTTGTTTTGGAAAATAATGTGCAAAATCGCTACATTTATCTGCAAAAATGAGACATAAGATATAATCTGCGCTACTAATATAAGCTCTTTATCTTGTAATATCTTTTTCTTTATATTATTATAGCAATAGAATACAGCAATAAAAGTGGGAAAAGAGCCTAAAAATCATTGTCTAGTGCACTCTGCAATATGAGTCTTTTTATCAATCTTACATCAGAGTAATATTTTAGCTGGATTGGCTTATGTCAAAATTGACGTCATGGCCAGAAAAGAAATTCATGCTAAATATTACTCTGATGTAAGCTAGAAAATTGAACTTGCATATAGTTTAATGTGATATAAAGTAAAGGGGGATAATATATTGGTTTCAAGTTTGCGTAAAGACGATTCAGCCAAGCCCTTTCCGTTTTCTATCCAATATGTGTTAAAGTTTTGTAACACAATCAGTATATTTGATGCAGAAATTTACCACAAATATTTTACCAGTTTTTTAGTGCTGATAATCATTCGTGATAAACAAGCATTTCGAAACTTTTGAATTCTTAATATATATATATATAATTTTTGATTCATTTAAACTTACATAAAATCATTATTGAGTGGTAAGCACGTTTTTACAAAAAAAATTTTTAAGCTTTTTCTGAAATTTTTGTCTAATATTTGTAAAATCAATTTAATTTCTATTTTATTATTCTCCGTTTTTTTAATTCAAAAAATGTCAAAATTATTAATACTAATAATTCTGGACGAAAGTGAGTCTATGGGTTCGAAAAAGTTAGATGTGCTTGGTGGATTCAACTTATTTATTACCGATCAAAAGAAAATCAAAACTGACAAAACTCGCTTATTTCTGGTCAAATTTAATACCATCTTTTCTGTTGTGCACCAAGGTAATAACTTATTACTTATAAGTTAATATTTTTTTTCTTCTTAAAAACTTTAATTTCTATTATCTATTAATTACCTTGATTTATTTATTAGTTTTATATTCACTTTCATTGCCGAACACTTTCCAATAAATTAGATTTATTTAACTGACCAAGGTTATTTTGAGTTCATATTTTTTAAAATGCTCTATTAATTTGCAATTGTTATATTATTATCTTAAACATAGTTAGGTTTAAAATTCAAATCAAACATCAAATATTCTAGATCTATTTTTAATGACCAGGATTTTTCCTTGATAAATTTTTAACATAAAATTTTTAAACAAATTTTTTCTAGATAAAAGAATTAACTAGTTTATAAAATGTTTTAATAAAACAAAAACAAATTAACCACTGTTTTAATCAAGCCTTATTATTTCTTGTATTTAGGAAAGAGAATTTGTCTGAGAATAATTTGTACAGGAACAATTTTAGATCTATTTTTAATGACCAGAAACTATAACTTGGTATTAAATGTCTTAACTCTGTTTTACAAATCATATCCTCGTTTGTTATTCTAATAACTAAATTAGGTCTGATTGACCATTGGTCATTAAGTAAAATAAACTGTTAATAATTTTGATATTACTAGTAATTTAACAAAAACAAGTCAATTTTTTTAAATGACCAAACACTGACCAATGGTCAGTTTGCTTATTCCTTGAAAAAACGATCTAATATTTTTAAATTGTTTAAGTATTGTTTTAAGTTAAAATTTGACTTGTTAATTTTAATATGTTTAATATGTTTAAAATAATTAGACTGAATTTAACTGGAAATAACATGCAACCCATTATTTAAATATATCATAATCAATTTTGAACTTTTTCATTAATTTGACCTATGAATTAAAGATAAAGATCTAATTGTTTATAATAAGTAATATTAACGACAAATTAAAAATCTCAAAGATTAAGTGACAATAGATAATTTTGGCTAATATTATGCCTTTAATCAAACAAAAGTAGGGGTTACGCCTTAACCTCATTAACAAATTATATAATTATCTTTTCTTGATAAGATAAGGTATTCTACCATCATATGTTTTATCATAAAAACAATATTTTGTCACAAAAATAATCGAAAGTAGTATATAATATTAGCAAAACAGCAAAAAAAAATGAGTAAGTAATATTGAGGGATTTGGGAATTGATTTTGTTGCCCTTTTTAATTTCATGAAAAATTTGAGCTTGACAAATCGTCTATAGTGTTGTTATTGAGTCACCTTAGCATTCATAAGAGATCTCATATGAGGCGAAAATTAAGGCTTTCCTAAGTTTAAGGTTGCTATTGAGTGATTAACTCAACTATTTCTCAATCTGTGACTTACCCGGCCTTTCCCAAACACATTTTAGGAATTACAATATTGTTCTTGCTTAGGTATCCTTAGGTATCCTCTAACAGGCAAATTTTTTTTTTGCTGTTTTGCTAAATATAATATAATAATATTTTTAACGTCTTAAATGTTTTACATCATTATTATCTATATTCAAGATAATGATTAATACAACAGTTAACTATTGTTGTCTTAGAAATTGTCAGATTTCAGATAATTACTTTTTTTTATTATATGTAATTCAGGGATGAACAAGGGGATCTGACCGAAAACCCTCTTGCCAGCAAAAAATTTTGAAATCCCTTCTCCCTTGTTGTAAAAAATACCGGTATAACCCCTACTACCACGCCCTGCCAAGCGAAGCAAGGAGGGAAATTTTTGGCGATTTTGGTTAAAAATCTTAATTTTTTCCTTCAAAATCTGAGTTTTTTTTCCGAAAATGGGCTTTTTTAAATTCAAAATTTTTAGTGTTTTTCCCAAAATCTCAAAAAATTTTAATACAAAACCGATGAGTTTTGGGAACACATACGAGATCCCCCCTCCCCCCTAGAGTCGCCTACCTTGGCTATCCCTGATGTAATATTATCACAACTGCTTACATTAAATGAATATCATAGTTATCTATTTAATATCTATAATTTGAAAATAATGTGTCATTTGATAGCATTAAACTTAAATCATGATTAAATAATTGTAATCATTTAAGCTTACAAATCTTAATTAGAAAATTAAAATAAATATATATGCCTGCAAAGCTATATAACACCTTTTAGCATGTCTATTTTTCTGACATTTTATTCTTGTATTGAATTTTAAAATAATAAATAGTTATCTGTCATAGGCATAGATTTAGAGGCCGTGCCTGAGCTCACAGAACATAATTACTTACCGGGAGGTAAGACCGCCTTATACGACGCTATTGCAGAGGGTGTGCGCTTAGCAGATAAGGACAAGACAAGTGATGAGAGGGTTATTTGTGTTATTATGACCGATGGAGAGGAGAACTCCTCGAGAGAGACCACAAAACAACAGGTGAAGGACATTATCTCTGGGTATGAGGCAAAAGGAGATTGGACCTTTCTCTACATTGGGGAGAACCCGGAGCGCTGGACTAAAGACGCCGGTATGTCTGCTGCACACGGCATTCATTATGACCACAACGCGCCACAACAGAGCTATCACCGAGCAAACTTTGCTGTCTCCAACTTTCGCAAATCACTCTCAAAACAGGGCACTAATCTTTTCACCGGTTCTTAAGAAAAGTTGGTCTTTCCTTTATTCCATGGAAGGCGTGAGAAGTGCCCGCCCACCCTCGCTCGAGCACACTGATCCTCACAGCCTCTTTCATATTTTGGCCAAATTAGACCTTGTTCCATTTTTTATCACAAATAAAATTACTTTCTTCCGTTGTTTTAATCTTGCAAAAATACAGTTAAACAGAATAAGTCCAAAGGCATGCGTTATGCGCTCAAGGTCATTAAAGGAGAGACTGAAAAATTCTATGCCTTTTCACAAATTTCAGTACCACTTCATATATTTGTGCTCAGGGTGCTCCAGCTTTTTATTGATTTTTGTTGCATATCTTAGATCACCAAGATAACATTTTACCGGCATTAGCTTAAGAACAGGGATGGTCAAGGGGTGTCAGCCCTAAACCCACCTGTCGGGAAAATTTTTGAAAGACCCCCCTTTCGAAAATCTAAGAATTTAACATTACAGGTATACCCCCCCCCCTGCCGAAGCAAGGCGGCAATTTTTTGGGTTTTTAGTTAAAATCTTAAATATTTACTCAAAAATTTGGGGTTTTCCCCCAAAAATAGGGTTTTTTTTGAAAAATTTTGGAAAATTTTCAAATTTTTTTGTGTTTTTTCCCAAAATCTCGAAAAATTTTAATACAAAACCAAAGAGTTTTGGTCTGATTCCCCCATAGTTTTAGCCAAAATTTTCCCAAAAAGCACCTACCTGCCCCCCCCCCTAGAGCCGCCAACCTTGCTTAAGAATATTTACGCTAATGCCGGGGAAATATCATCTTGATGATCTGAGGCATCCTTATCTCAATTAAACACCCTGACCAACAATTAAGCATTGATATTTAATCAATTATATTCTTATAACTATTATACTATGCTTATAATCCAACTTTTTTTGTGTAATTATTTGATTAAACTGAATATTTAGAATGAACAGGATATATATTTATTTAATCGGGCAATTTTATAACTATTTTCAATGTGATATCACTTATCATAATCCTGTAAAAATGTTATTTCATTATTAATATGAATAAGCTCATTTACAACATCAGTTCTCTTGAACAAGAAGTCAATTTTACTAATAATATCGGTTTTGTATAATTGCAAGTCTTTTATCAAAAATTACTTATTGTTTTGATGTAACTTATATTTACTTTTATATCTTGCTCATTTTGATTTACACCTTTATAATTAATAAATTATTGCTTATATATGTTAGAAATACTGATATAATCCATTTAATATCTACGATAAGCAAGATAAATTCTTAAATTAATTGTTTTCTGACTAAAGAAAATTTATATTATCTGCAGATAAGAATCATTTAATCAATTTTTAATTGCATTGAACTCATATTTTTCACATTTATTTGAAATACAGTCGAACCCATGATTAAGTGAATTACTATAATTATAAAGAGTTAATTTATTTTATGGCTAAATTGCTCAGTCAAATAATGCACCAGGGTTCTTATATATCTTTAAATATTTAACTAATTACAAGACTATTGTTCTGGCAATTTGCTTGTCTTTAAATTTGTACTTGATAATAAATTAATAAATACATTTTTTCTGAAAGATTGTCATTTATTTTTCAATAATCTTGCTAAAAAAGTTTAAAAAACAAGCTTATTTACAAGTAATACTTTATTCATTTGAAAGTTTCATTGATTGCAAGCGCAAACATTTTATGAACAGTTCAAATGTATTCTGATAGATGCAGGAACATTGATCATGCTCATTATCAAAAGTGATAAAGTTCTGATCAGGTATTTCATTCATTTGAAAAGCCTGATGAAATTATTGAGGAAATTCCAAACTTATCCATCAAAAACATTCATTTAAAGCCAAATCTGTGCCAAATTCTCTTTTGCTTGAATTGTTTGACTCTATACTGAGTGACAGTATTTGAGATGTGTTTGAAAGTCACTTTCGGTTCGTTATAGTTGTAGTGAATGCCATGTTTGGAGGCGAGTCCCACCTCTCTGGTCCATCGGTCAGGGTCCTTTCCAATGTAGACAAAAGCCCAGTTCCCTCTCGACTCATAATGAGAGATGAATTTTCGGATTTGATCTTTGGTCGTATCTCTGGAACAGTTCTCTTCGCCGTCTGTTATGATAACACAAATCACTTTCTCGTTTTCGGTGTCTTCGTCTGAGTCTTCTTCGCTTATTCTTATGCCTTCAGAAATAGCATCGAAGAGGGCTGTCCGCCCATAGGGTGTGTATTCGGACGGCTTGAGCTCAGGCACATCTTTGATTGCAATTCCTGTTTACAAAAAAGTTCATATAAATAATTTGACCGATAATTTATATACTGCAAACTGCACATGCAAGCTTATTTACAGATTGCATGTGCATGATTAAGTTAATCATAATAAATATGATTGGTAAGTTGAAATTGATAACTAACCTGAGTAAATAATATTGACATTACTATTGAATTTAATGAAATATAGTTTGGAGTTATCGGATTTCAGGCGCTTCTGTTCCCTAACAAAGCTATTGAAGCCTTGGATCACTTCTTGTCTCTTCTTCTTCATACTCAATGACTCATCGAGGAGGACAATAATCTTGGTTCTCATTGTTTATCAATTCTTAATTCTAGCCTTAATTTTCAAAAGAGTTAATAAGTTTTGAATCAAATCTATCTCTAAGTCGAGGACTGGATCTCAGGTTTGACTGTGAAAGTGATGTCTTGATTAGTCAGTATTTATATGAAAGAGCAGTTTGTGAATAACAAGAAAGGGGCAATAAAGTTTCAAGATAAGTTTGAAAAATAGATGGCAAACAATTCCATATTTAGATAAAATGATTGACTTTTTATTATTTAATTGAATATCTTTATTGAATCTATGATATAATTTGAGGATAAGTGCCTTTGGAATGAAATATTTATTAGTTTATCTAGTTTATATCTTATTTATATTATCTGATATCTGATTTCGGGCGAAGCAGGATAAAAGTGCTAGGGTGATTTACTATGTTTTCATCGATTTAATTTATGAGTCGTTCGATTAAGAGCTTGTTGTTGAAAAAAGCACATCATGTGATTGCAACATGCCTGTTTATTGCTTTGTTCCGAGTGACTCATCTAGACACAATTAGAACTTATTTTAAAATTTTCCATTTTTCCTGGTATATCCTTTCAAGTATTTCAATGCTGATTTTGTTCTAGATAACTTAAAACAAGATTAATTTGAATATCAAAAATCTAATTTGGCAAATATTTTGCAAACTACCTTGCGGATTTTAAATTTTAAAATAGATTGTGAATGGAATTAAATACACATTCTAGGCCATCTAATCTAACTGGGAAAGTCATATTAATTAAGTTTATTGGTTGTTATTGGCGCCTCAAATAATAAATTTAATTGATAGATACCATGGTCTTATTATTCTAAATTTTATAATTTTGCATTGCTCATTCTTGTTTATTGATTTTGATTAGTCTCGTGTTTAAAAAACTATTAATCTTTCTTATCAGCCGACAAATGACTGGATGTCAATGATTTCCTGGGATTTATTTGATTTGCAATTAAATCACAACAAAAAACAAACACAAAATTATCACTAAATTCGCTCTTTTTATCTCAAATCAAGACTTTGGACACAAATATTAATTGAAGTCATTATTCTATAAAAACAAATTACCTTATCATCAGTGGTGCTCAAAAAGGAAGGGTTAGTTTTGAAAACACTTATTTTCTTTTAAAATACTCCAGGGTTGATCAGGGGTCAGCTAAAATTCACCTCTGTGAAATTCTGGAATCTCTTTCTTTTATTCTCTAGCTTCTTCATCCTTAATTTAGCTAGATTATTAGACATACTCTCTAATTAACATACCTCCCCCATCAACTCTGACCATCACTTACCCCTTCCTTAGATCGCGTGTTATATCTCTCAGACATACGCTGAATATCAGTGAAAAACAATTATCTTGTAATTAGTAATAAGTATTTCAATGTTATTAAAATAATTCCAGAAATTGTTTGCTCCAAGATTATATTAATGATAGTAAGTCACAAAATTTATTGGAAAAATTTCTTTAATGAATGAAAGTATTTTGTGTGGAATTTTTGCACGAATCTAATTGTAGTAAATGTATGTCTGAAGGGTATGGCCTTTAATAACATGGGATAAGACTTGATTGGAGTCTTTGATATTGAATTCAGTCACATCATCGCCTTTGTTGAGCACAACCACTACTATTCCACCGTCTGGTCGTTGGAAGACTGTGGACAGGAGGTTGTCAGAGTTGAGAGTCTGTGAGTGGACCACTCTAACTGAGCTTGGCACGATGAATTTAGAGAAATGGCCCAAGCTGTAGTAAGAGGGCTGTTTGTAGTATTCCTTCTTCTCGGGGTTTGCGATGACGGGGGCGTTAGCTGTCAGCTTAGCCCAGTTGGGACCGCCATTCATATCAAGCACCATATTCCAGCCAACCCATCCATTTACGTAATGATTGAGGTCCTAGTTCATATTAAAATGATGAGTGATTACACAATAGTTTGACACGGAATGAATTGTACTGGTCAAAGTACTAAGGGCATATCAAATATCTAACACCTTATTTGGGAATTTATGATTAATATCTATAAGAAATATTTTGCAAAAAGAGATAACCAAGATGGGTTACTCAAATATAACCTTGCTAACAATAAGATAATCCTAAATATATCAAAAATTGAATCTATTCAACAATTGATGGCATTGCACTGGACAAGTCTTGCTTATCCCTCGCTAATTATTATCTCTTGACAATAAGCTATTGTAATAAAAGGTATATATTGTGATAACTTATGCCAAATGTTATTATTAAAATGAAATTGATAAGATAACTTACAATGATAATATCCTTGGCATAATCTTCGGCATTATTCCAGCTGCCAAGACCACCTCCTCCATTACTAGCCTCAGTGTTCAGAATAAATTTGTGGGGATCAACAGCGTGGGTCTTATCTAAATTGTTGACATTTTCTGGTCGGTTGACATACCAATGGAAAGCAGTTCCGGTCACATATTTAGTGGCCTCTTTGTCATTGAAGATGGTTTGTGCCCACTCATGGATTTTGTCTCTCTGGTCGTCAAATATCATGACTTGTGTTTTATTGATTCCATAACCGGCGGCCGAGAGAATAGGTCCCAAGTCTTTCTTAATGAACTCCTTCTGTATTTCCGCATTAAAGCCCATACTATTGAAGCCATAGTCAGACTTGAATCCGGCAGAGGGCTCGTTCTCGATGGTCAGTCCCCACATGTCAAGACCCTCGGCTTTGTAAGCATCCAGAAATCTAAATTCAATTGTGACTTAGTATATGATCAAGGCAACTCCAGACAAATCTCTTAATTAGCATTAATAAACATACTTGACAAAGTAATGAGCAAAAGTCTTGTAATATTTTTCGCCTGGATTTCCTTTGAGTAAACCACCATGGTTGATTTGATTGTTTGTTTTCATCCAGGCTGGGGCTGACCAGGGACTTCCAAAGAACTTCTGTGGATGTGGGCTCACCTTTTTAGCCTCTTTCATAAATGGGATCTGTTTTAATACAATGTTATAAATATCATTTTAAATATTATCTTGTTAAACAAATAGACTGCCCTACCTTATAGTCATGGTCTTCAGGTTGAAGTTTCCAGTTCTTAAGATCAAAGTCATCAGGGTGATCATCGTCATAAGTGTAGGCACGGCGGGAGAAGTCTGCGCCACCGATTGGCAAACGATTCAAATTGAATTCAAGCCCTTTGTCTGAGAAGAAGTCCCGAATAACTCTCTCCTGTAGTGGTTTGGGGAGGAGTGTAATCATATAACCCGTGGCATCGGTGAAAGAAGCCCCGAAACCAATGATTGACTGACTCTTTTTGTTATGATCTACGGTTATGGTCTCGGTTTTGGTGGTGTGTTCGGTATGTTTATCCCCAAACTTAAGGTTTGTTTCTTTAAATCGGTCGCCACTTCTACTCGTCTCGAATAGAGTGACCACTCCTTTGGAAGTCTTCTTTAGTGGATCCAAATCATCGCAATGCGTCTGATCACAGACACAGACCACTGAACCCTTTCCGAAGTCCTTTGGATGACATTGCTCTCGAGAAAAGGCTGAAAAAAGAACCTTGGTCAAATTGAAATAACATTTATAATTATGAGGACTCACTTAAAACGGCAAAACTCAGAACCAGAGCTGTGAACAAGAAATTCATTTTTCTTCAGAATTAAATGAATTAATTTTAAAAATTGTTTGAATTCTCATCTATTTATTGCTTTTAATTTCAAGGACTGACAAATCATATCTTGAATAATCGTAAACAACTTGTCTAAGAGTGCTCGATAAGATTTGTACTTACCTAGCAAGGTAAAGTACAAAAAAAGTGATGGTAACTAAAACTGGAGTACAAATTCTGTTAATGTTCTTAAAAAATGATAAAAATAGATATTTTTTGTGGCAATAGATTAGCATTTATGAGAGTTTGACATTTGGTTCAGGTGGAAATAAGTATTGAT
The DNA here is from genome assembly GCA_034694965.1 of Ceratozetes gracilis. NCBI lineage: Eukaryota > Metazoa > Arthropoda > Arachnida > Sarcoptiformes > Ceratozetidae > Ceratozetes > Ceratozetes gracilis. Next base: position 399 of record JAQIWF010001119.1, on the reverse strand, counting down.
TGCTTGATAATCAATGTTGTTTTGAAAACACCTAATAACGGTAAATACAGAGGCTGTCAAAATATGTGTTTCAAGTTGAGCAAGATAATCTCTTTATCTTTTTATTCTAGTAATGCTACGAGAAAAGTTATGTGGAGATTACCTGATTCAGGTTGAGTCATACAATTTGACAGCCTCTGTACATAAGTCTGAAGACATAAGTCACTAAATATCTTCTTTCAAATAATTTATTATTATTATAATCATGATATTTCTAATATTCTTTGACATTCTCTGAACTTAAAACTCTAATTTAATCTTATATAAGTTCACTGTTAATTTTATTAATATTAAAGTGTCCCTAGTACAATCATGTACTCATCTACCTTATCCTTGAAATGTGCATCTACATGTGAATAC
>JAQIWF010001118.1:0-13360 GCA_034694965.1 Ceratozetes gracilis | reverse complement strand
CCCATTACTTTTTGTGTAACCTAATACTTTTCAAGATTTCAACAATTAAAAATAATTCTAATCACTGATTGGTTGAAAAATTCGAATTTTCAAATCCTCAAAAAAGCTTTGGTCCTCAAAGGGTTAATGTACTCTTTTCTCAATAGATGACAGACTATGTTCAGTAAGCTCGAGGTGCATTTTCCGCGCTTATTATAGAATGGTGTCCGTTGTTATGACAACAACTAATTTATTAAAGTCTGAATTTATGACAAAATAATGTCCTGTAGTCATGACAACCACAGTATTAATTGCTTATATCTTCAGTAGATGTCACGACAAGCAAATTATGAAATAATTTCATTTTAAATAAATTTAATTAATTTATTATTTATTTAATTCACTTATAAATGGTTTCGATTCAAACTTTTATTTATTTTTACGAAAAATGATTGGAAATACAATTAGCAGTCATTTGTGCCAAAAATTATTACAATTTAAATCATTGATTGGAAATGAACTAGGCTATTTACGGCAATTTAGGCAAACATTATGGCATTTTTAGCACCCGATTGACGCTTATCCCAAACATCACTCCAATTGGTTTCAGACATCTTCTTAATGGACAAAACCAACACATTTTTAGCCCTTTCGGCCAATTCTTTCAATCGGTTCATAACGAGGTCCACACTTACGGACTGTTCTTCCGATTCGTGCCAACAGTCATAGTCAGTGACGAGAGCCAACGCCCCGTATATTAGTCCCAATTCTGCGGCTAACTGTGCCTCAGGAACAGTAGTCATGTTGACTATGTCTGCGCCCCAACTCTGGTGGAGTCGGGATTCGGCTAATGTTGAAAATCTGGGGCCTTCTATAGTGACGGTAGTGACGGACGGGTGACACTTGTATTTCAATTGAGCGCAACTCTCCTCAAGAATTTGTTGTATTTTCGAATCAAAAGGTCTTCCCTGAGGTATGTGCGACACCTTGTAATAAGTTCGGTTCCGAAGGCATGTCCTGTCTATATACTGGTCAATGATAGCGAAGTGACCCGGACTTATCTCCAGCTTAAGAGACCCGCAGGCAGTGGTCACTAAGACATGAGTACAGCCCAACTCTTTGAGAGTCCATAAGTTTGCCCTATAGTTGACATCCGAAGGATTTATGTTATGTTTGCTTCCGTGTCGTCCCATAACCACCACTGGAGTGCCTTCAATGGTACCACTGATCACTTGGGAATCACTTGGATTGCCATAAGGAGTGGCGCCGACGGCAATCATTTGCAAGTCCTTAATAATGGTCTGGTCTCTGTCCAAACCCGTCCCTCCAATGATTCCAATCTTCAAATTAAAAGTTGAATTACTTTCAGACATTTCGGTGGAAATTATGAATTAAATGGCGATTATATTGAACTTAAAATCACTTCAATGAGAGTCTAATCAAATCGATAAGTCATTAAAAGCAAAGTTCATCCAAAAGATAACATTAAGAGATCAGCTGTAATGTCAACAATAGCATTATCAACATTATCATGCTCATTCATCAATACTATAAGTAGGGTAATTATTAGAGATACCAACAAAGCCTACTCTGAGCAAAAATGATGATAAAGAGCATGCGCTCAACTCGTTTCGCGTGCATTCGAAGCTAAGGGTAAGCTCAAAGTAGGCTTTGTTGGTATCTCTAATAATTACTTTACTTATAGTGCTGATTCTGACAAAACCGGCGTTAGATATCACTAGTAGTGAAATCTAATGATTACAAATCAAATATTAAAATATTCTTTAGTGTTAAAACAATCTTGGTTGTATTCATTTAGATGTGTAGAATTAAAATCAAATTTACAGTCTCAATTTACATATTATGTTAGTAGATTATTTGAGCTTAACAAGAACAATTTAGAGTTCTTGTGAAATTGCTCTTGTGTAAGAAAGTTGGTAAATTTAATAGTTTCTAAGGAGCTATTTGTCTACTGTTGTGGAATATTCTTGAGTTAACAAAAAGTAAAATAAATTACTTATTAATGATATTTATGTAAACATTGAGAAATAATTGATTTTATAGACAAAAACACCAAGTTAATTGTTCACTCATCTTAAGATCAGGCTTTAATTTCTTAGTATTTAACAAAATTTATTATAGAAGTGAATTAATAGAATAATCCATTTATTAAGACGTGACGCGGAGTGAAACTGATTCTTGCAAATGAACTGTAAGATAATAGAGGATATGCATTCAGATTTTTGACAATAGCAACATTACCATGATAGATTGTTAACATTTCAATTATGACAGAGAAAACAAAATAATGATTAGTTCTAATGTTTTCGAATACAGTTTATTTGCAATGAAGTCAAAACAAGTTTACATTTTAAAAACAAATAGTTTTGACAATCAATTTGAGTATAAAAAGATGTAAAGAAGAGCTTAAATTTTCATTATTTAATTGGATTTGTTTGCGTTAAAGTCTATTACAAGAATGACATCCCGTTTGTCTCGAATTAAAACTTTTGTGAATACAAGTCAAGTGTCTTATGATATTGAAGCCAATCTTAGGTCATGGGGTCTGATCGGACACACGGCTATTCAACGACAGGACAGCCGTACAGCACAAGTCTTTGCATTTGTGGGCCGTAAGATTTTCTGGCATAGATTTCGACTTTTGATACTTTGGTTATTTGTCGTCAAACTCTTCTATTCGTGTACTCTTTCTAATGAACATCATTTGGTCTATTATTTTGGAGATGTCTCTGGTTTTATGGGAATCCCTAAACTCGAAATGGGACTAATGATGGCATTGTGGACACTCCCGGGTCCTATCATTATAATGGAATTTATAAAATACAAGAATACAAAGCGTATGCAGAGTTGGGTCAGAATATACGATATGTTTAATAGGAATATTATTGAAGGGTTTAGTCATAATTTGCTTCAGAAGACTATAATCGATAATCAACTCCAGAAGAAATTCCGACGAAGAATAGGCAAAACTAAAGGATTGTTCCGATTCTTCGTATTTGGAGCTGTCTTTTCAGGCGGCGGTTCTATTGTCATCGCTTTGCTTAACAGATGGCCCGAAGAATATCGACATTCATTTCTTGCATATCTCTGGTCTGTTATAAGTGTTCTTTGGATTTATTTTAATCAGAAGTCAGTCAAATCATGTCTTATAATATTCAATCAAATCTGTTATTACATTACACTTCGGTTCCGAAAATTCGACTTAAATCTAAACCATTTGCTCTTAAATTGGGAGAAATACAGTGAGTCTAACAGTAGAAGACTTTTGGCTCTCCTTAGAGAACACGACAATATCAGTGAACTGACACTGAATTGCAACAAATTCTGGAGTCTATTCATTATCACAAACACTTCGATTAAAATTCCTCTCCTTTTGCTGGCAATTCATGTGACCTTATTTTACGACATTTCCTTTTCTGGTCGTTTAGTGGCAATATTCATGACGGCCTCAATATTCCTCTACACAACTCTCATATATTATTCTGCAGCTCAGGTCGAATATGCGGTCAGTATTAAAATGAATGATTTCTTTAATAGAATTAATGATAATGTGGTCTAACCTTAGAGTCGTCGGAGTAAACAAGTTCTGTATTGTTTCGCAATGAGACGAATCCCACTTCGGGTTCAGTACAAACTCTTAAACACAATCCAAAGAGTCAGTACTCATACCATAGGGTTTGACATCTATTCCATTCACACAATCACTTATCAAAAATATTTTGAAGTAAATGTTTAAATGATTTGAAATGCTCTTTAAAAGTATAATTAATTTTAATTCTTACTTTACCTAGATCATTATAGGCAGTGCTATTGGATTCCTTCTCATCGTTAGCATGAAATTCACAGAAATGGAGGAAAAATATCCATAACAATTTATTCAAATTTAATGCATATAAAACAAAGTGTTTTTATTTGTTGAGTAAATAAACTTTTGAACTATATCTTCAAAAATATCATATTTACTAGATAAGGTTTACAAATATATAGCAATTCATTAAACTTGCTATTTAGCGATATTAAAGGCCTGCTAATATTGAACCATAATTTTAAGTGAGCCTGGAACATTCTTTTTCATGAACTTGAGGGCATCAATTGCTTCGGTAACCGGGAACTTATGAGTTACCAATGGTTTCAAATTTACTTTTCCCGAAGCTATGAGTTGAATGGCCAACGGATAGCTGTTGACATCAAATAAACCATAAATTAATTGGATCTGGCAAATATAAGCTAATACATACTCATCTCTAAACCTGCACACTCCAATCAAATCGATTTCTCTCATCGCTGTGTGAACCAAAGGAACACTACTCTTAAGTCCTCCCAAACCTACAATTCCTACTTTTCCTCCATTTTTGGTGGCATAGATAGCCATTGAATAACTCAATTCATTACCCGTACACTCAATACTAATGTTTGGATTTCCACCCATGTCTTTGATGACTGTCTGTGCCATTTGGAAGTCATCAAAATTGTTTGGATCAATCAAATAAGTCTTATCGACGCCTAACTTCTCTGCCAACTCTAACCGACTTTTGTTGAGATCAGTAATGAATACTTTGTTAGCACCGAAAGCCTTGGCACACAAGAAGGCCATCATTCCCATCGCACCGGCGCCGCAAACCAATACATTCTGACCCGCAGTTATATTAAGCCGTCGACAGGCATGAACTATACAAGAAAATGGCTCAATCATAGCCCCCTCCTCCCACGAAACTGTGTCGGGTAATCTAAATAATAAATTAATTTAAAGTGAATGTAAGTTAATTTGTGCATTACTTATGCAAAAACATTGCCGGATGAGAATAATAACGTCGAAGGCATCCATGTTTGGGAGGAAGACCTCTGGCCTGAGTATTAGAAATGGGACACAAATTATATTTGCCGTCCCGACAGTACTCGCATTTGAGACACGGAATCGCTGTTTCGACAGCAATCCTGTCCCCAACTTTAAGATGTTTGACATCGTTTCCCACTGCGACGACAGTGGCTGACGTCTCGTGTCCTATCACTGTTGGCTCCTTTACTATAAAGTCAGCCATTCTACCATGGTCCATTAAATGAATATCTGTTCCACAAAAGCCACAGCTTTGTTTAAAACAAAATATTCATTCATATACTTATTGATAGAATTTTGGTATACAAATATTCAACATATCAATGACATACCTGTGCGTTTGGAGCAAACATTCTGTATTTAAACAAGGTAAAATCAATACAATATTTGTATATCTAATGCATTCATTAAACCAGTACTGACCGTCTGGTTCCAGCTTCTCCTTAATGGGTGTTTGTTCGAGCCTTAGATCTCCTGCTCCATGAATGACCAAGGACAAATTATCCAGATCTTTTACATTTCTCAGATTTTCCATTTCAAATGCAAAAATAGTATGATTTTTGAAAATGAATTGAATTCAAAATGATTAGAGTCGACAACAAATGCTATTTTAAATAAAAGTAATTTTTGTTTTACTTTATAACTAAAGTGTAATTACAAGCAAAGTATTTGTAGATCTCTACTATTAAACGATCAAAAGATTAAATGGATTATGTATTGAGTCATCAATACTTATCGGTTGTTTATCGATTGATTTAACAGTATTTACTGGATAATTGAAAGATCAGTTTATTGCTTAAATACTTTAACGAAAGCCTCTATGTTTGTACTTAAATGTAAAATCTTAGGGAAAAATCTGTCATAAGATATATGATTAACGTTAAGGTCTTAAATGATATGTCTTTTGAGTAGTTTTTAGTTAATTTACTTAATATGAGATAAGAGACTCCGAAAGACAAATAATTGATTACAATTGGAAGGAATTCATCAGTTCTTCATTGAAATTCAAATCCAAGGCTTCTGTCATTTTTCAAATCTTTTGCAATTAATTATAATTCCAGTTTTTACCAGTTAATCACTGATGATCAAGCTAATAAATAAGTTTCTCGGTTGCATACTTATTGATAAACTTGTACTATTCTATCAGTTCATTTTCGTTCATTCTATCAGTCATTCTTAAAAGAATAACCATGCTATTTCCATTCTTAGTCCTAAGTATTGGTTGATTTATTGCATAGTTACAAGAAATATATTCTTGTAACTCATACATGAATGGGGGTGATTATAGAGAGCCTGTGCTTCTCTCATATTTAATATCTTCGACTGTTATCAAAGTTAGAGAATACTTGAAGTCTTTTTTGTGGTTTGAATATTGTCACCAAAAAATGATTAATGAATGAAAGACCACGATTACAATTTACACATTGGATATTCAATTTAAAATTTTGGCAAAACAAATATTGGCTCAAATCCCGAAAGTGTTGATTTTGATGTAAGTTTAGGTCTGTATTGACTAATGCTTTCTCCCAACGGCACCAAAATTGAATGAATGCCAGTATTAATGCTAACATTAGTCTCAGTGTCGGTTCACTTCTACCGATCCATTGATTGTTAAGAATATATTCACAGTTCGACTGCATTATTGTTGAAAAAACACAGCTGCAAAGGAGCTCCAAAAGAGCACCGGACTATTGAGTGCACTGCCAACACAATTAGCCTTTTAATGCATTCAATTCAATAGTCTTTTTTATCCCTCTTTGTATTCAAATTCTCGTTTCAAAACTCAAAAGTTTTTAAATTGTATTTATTCTCTCATAAACTTTAATTAATTAATAACTAATTTAAACCAATTAATTACTAAAGTATTATTCAAAGCGATTAATACCTTGGTCATTACAAGACTATTTGATGTAATAGAATCATTTCACAACTAAAATGTATAGCAGACAACTGTCAAGTATGGTAATAGTGATCCAAGGCTAATTTTGAAGTACTGTTTTATAATTCAAATTTATGAGTTATTTTTTAAAATTATTTTTTTGTACAAAATCCTCCTCTTTTAAAATCATACATAATTAAAGTGGTATTTCCAAATATGTCCTTGCATTCCTATGTCTTAAAGTGAGGAACTCTATTGAGTTGATTATAGTTGCGGGGAAAGACACGTGTGAGTCGTGTGTCGCACATTAAATTGAAAGTATACCCACTTTAGGAACCATTTGTTTGGAATGTTTAGGATTTCCTCTTAAAAGTTTATAACATTACTACATTTAGTACAAAACTATATCTAAAAACTTCACAATCTGTCAGCATCATGAAAAAAATGTACTAGGATAGTATTATTTTGAAAAAAGTAATAGTTACAATGCAAAACATAACTATTAAATTTTATCTAATATTAGCCTCATTTGAACGTTTAATCTGATATTTAACCTAAATTTTGACATTACTTTCTATCTTATGATTAATGGAAGCTCTAATTCTAGTGCTTTCTCTAAAAAAGGTCAATACTTGAGTTTAAACATTAAAGTATACATAGTGTACAAGCTTAATTTGATTTTTAAAGATATTTTTACACTTATTGTCTCACCAGCATAACTATATATAGTCATATGAAACAAATATCTTTTAAACTGATCACTAGATACTGAACTATACTATCAATCTTATCATAATTTATCATTGATAAAAATATAGGGAAATAATATTTATAGAATTGTTTGGGTGAATATCAAAAATAATAAAATTCAAAATTTTGGACCAAATAATAGAATAATTGTATCTAGGAGCTACGAATAATGAAGGACAGCCTTATGAGAAAATACTGAATTGGAACATAAAAGGACTTAAAATCGATAACCAATGCATTCGTTGAGTTCTGGGAATTTTATCTCTCAATTCAGGTGTCGGTTGTTTTGCTTTCAGAAAAAAGAATTAAATGTAGTGTAGAGTTGAGTTCAGCTCAAATATAGTTAGTTGAATGACCAAGGTGGTCATTATTTACCAAAATAAGGAAAAAATATAATTGATTTATATCGTAATCTTGAGATATTAGAGCAGATCCACCAAATATATAAACCCAAAAAGCCAAGATATTTTTGAAGTCATTCAAACACATGATATAACTTTTGGGGCAATTAATAGCTGTTTAAAGGGAGAGAATGTCTCACTTCATCTCTTATATTCCTTTACTTCTTTGAGAGATAAGATTCAAAACAAAATTGATATAAAAAAGAGGGATATTCTCAAATCGAGTGCTGCTTTCGTACAAAATTCTTGTCAATATTTACTATCTTTGGCCTAAAATCCTTGGCTATTCCCACAAAAATCTATTATAGAGCTATTTTTACCTAAAATGGTTGGGCTATACATGTTAAGCCCTTTTATATTTGATGTATAAATTGGTGATTCTTTAATTCTTTGAGAATGGTTCAAATAATAATGGATTCTTGCAAAAAGCAAATGCGTTGATTCGCTTTACTTTTATTACACTTCGAGTAATATATTGTCTCAACATTTGTATAACGAGAATATAAATTATATTACAGTTATATAACTTATTTGTTATATTAAGCAATAATTTTAATAACAAAATAGTTGTCGACATAGAAAACGCTGTAAATCTGAAAGCTATGCACACATTGTGTTCATATTTGATTGGAACTGCACTCGACTATAGGTGCTGAGCACTGCTCAGGATTAGGAATTTTAGACATTTAGACTATAAGTCGATTGTTATTATTATTATATCGGAAATTGAAATAATAAGGAGAGAATAGAGTATTGGTTAAGCCTCCCGCCAGGTGCACATTATGTGTGCCTCCCTTACAAGTGGGCGCACTGTTAGTCACTAATAACAATGGGGTTATAATCTGGGATTTGGGACTTTGCAGTACAAATCTAACGGTACCGACAAAAGTGATGTCTTTATGGCAAAAGTCAGATTAAAGTTATCCAAACGATTCCAAAGTATTGAATAGGATATCAAATTTCAATTATGCAAATCATAGGTTTGACGTCTATATTGCGCTCATTTACGAGTCGGTCACTCGTCGGACAATAATTCAAAGTCTCTCTCAAACAATATCTCCAAAAATTAAATTCTTTTCAACATTTATTTCAATGGTTTGAAGTGTGAACTGTAGGAAAGCGTTGATAATTGTCTTATATTCTGTACTTCTGTTCAATTCTGTTGAATAGTTCGTCAGTTTTGGCTTTTTATAGGCCTTTCCTCCTATTTAGCTATTTTAAAGTTTTGAGTGGTTGTGCACTATCTGTCTGTTCTATTCAGTAGTGGTTTCGTTTGTCACACGAATTAGTTTCTCGTTAAACATAACGTGCCTTTTATTTCCTGAGCGCACCGCACGTGTGCGTCCTCTGTCAGCCCCTACTCTACTCCCCATCTATTCATTGATTTGAGCCCCGAAATAGACAATCAATAGAAAGTCTGTTTGTGGGGTTATGTGGGGGTTATTATGCCTTTTGAACAGTCAATAGAACACAAGTCTTCTACTCTATAGTTGACAGTCGAGTGGGACAGTGTCTGCCACGCGTCCGACCAACTCATACCTAATTGAAGGAACCGCTGACAACTTGTGTCGACTTATATGTAATGAATTGAATAACAATTTACTAAAAGATATTATTATTACTATTGTATCGAAATTTGTTTGAATGCAAACATAAGTTAATGAGATATGAATTATGTAAAAAGTGATACAATTCTTCAATTCTTGTCTACAGAACTACTTTAGAGCACCTGTTCTGATGTGGAACTTGAAGAACATTTTTGGAGATGTGTTTTACCGACTTATCTGAAGATAAACAGTGAGTGTCTGTTGTTGTGTTCAGACTTCTTCAAAGTGAATCGAGAAGACGCCAGACTCGAGTCGTGTCTTACACTCAAATAAAGGAAATACTCCACTCATTGAAGAACAGGTGAGTAGTAATGCTTTGAAGACTTCCTACGCTTTTCAATAATCTCAAAAGTGAAGCATTCAATTGACATAATCTGTTGTGTCGAACAACTGTTCCTCTCATAGATTGAGATTTATATGAATAATACAAATATTACTCAAATGATAATTCATACAAAAGTCAACCTTTAGTTTGCCGATAGTGCCGACAGTTTTTTAGGACACGTGTCGGCCACACGACTCGCACACCTCTGAGCAATAGTTTTTATAGAGACAGTCAATTGGAAGTCCTTCCAAAGCATACTTTTATAGACTTTCCTCATCTTTATATTGGTTTATGTAATCGACACTCAATTGTTGGACAAAATGATAAATGGATTGCTTGTGAATCGGTGCCAATAGGGCGGTGCACTACACAGCACAGGCACCACTTATATCAGGTACAATCTCAAGTGTTGGCCATTGAAGACAGGCCAGAATTAGGCGCGTGCGCTACCAGAGGACCGATAATGGAGTTAAAGCAGTGATGTGTGTGTGATATGGAAACAGGGATTCTCTAATACTACTGATTATCTATAGGTATAACTGTTGAACAATACAGTGATATCACGTCTATAATCAATACTATAGTCTTAAATAAGACGATCCGTAGCTGTAGTTCTCATATAAAAGAGGAGAGTATTAACGAGCCTTACCGTCGAGTTTTGTGGGAAAAGAACAGTCTGTACGACAGTTAAAACTTCTGGAGATGGAAAATATCGATCTGTCTAATGTGAACCGACAGTTTTTGGAACAACATTTTGGTCATCACCACCACTCACAACACACACAACATTCCCAACAAACGGCTACACCACTCACTTCATTAGTTCTTCATTCCGATCAAAATTATTCTAGTCTTTCAGTGAATTATAGCTCAGGTGCTACTGATTCCTATGCCTTTCCCAACATCGCCGACAACAATGTTAATAATAATGGAATCGGACTGACTCTATGCAGTTCCCCTTCAGATGTACGACTTTTAGATCCCGATTCGCCCGACTATTTGAGTGACGGATATATTGACTCTCCGTATCCCTCTTCTAACGAATCGCCGGACATGAGGTCACATCCGGATCAGGAGAACTTCCGACACCGAAGACATCGCAAGAAGAAGGGAATGGGCCAACAGGTCCAACAAAGACAAGCAGCAAATCTTCGGGAACGGAGGAGAATGCAGTCAATCAATGATGCGTTTGAGGTATGACTTCATTTCCTCAAATTTATTTATAATTCATTTAAACATTTATTAGGGCTTAAGAACACACATTCCAACCCTTCCCTATGAGAAAAGACTCTCGAAAGTGGATACTTTACGTCTTGCAATCGGTTATATAAGCTTCTTGGCAGAATTGGTGGACAATGGAGGGCATCCTTCAGATCCTCTTCAGTCTCAAATAGCACAACAGCCCAAAAAAGTCATAATTCAATACCATTTAGGTTTGATCTCAACTAATATAAACGCATTTATTGTTTATTGACTCAATTATTTGGATGTATAGGCAGTCATTCCCTTTCGTGGACGAGTGAAGAGAAGAAAGCTTTTAAAAGCGGAAACATTATGATGGCTAAGGTATGGACCCCTGAAGACCCGCGAAGACATAAGAATAAGTGTTCCGACTCACCTATTAATGGACATGATTTGTTAGCCGAGTGCTGTTCCACTATCACTGATGTTTCCAATTGAATGCCTCCCAAAAGGTTATTTGATTTTGAACTGTACTCGAGCTTAATATCCATAAAACTATACTAAAAGTGGAGTTTCAGTCATATTCTAGTCTTAAACTTAGTATTCAGTCAAATATGTATTTCAGTCGAAATTTTGTGTAATATTTCTTTCAATTGTATAGAATTGCTGTAAACTATTGAATAATAAATGAATTATACAATCATTGATCGAAACCACAACTTATTTAAAGTAAAAGTCTATTAAAAATCAAATCTCTGAATACAGACAATGAATGTAATGAATGAGTGAATACGAAAATTGAGTTTAATTTCAGAACGTTTTGACTCTAATGGTAGAGACCGGACGCAGATTTTTCTAGTTGTCTGCTGTTTAGGCCTGGAGTTAGCCAAGACTACCAATATATGGAATGAAATATTTTTGAATAAAACTCAGGGGGAGAAAGGGAGGTAATGATATGACTATTAAAAGTGCCGGGGGTAGCTATTATCCTACGAATTTCAGAGTGAATATTCGTCAAAATCCTGGGGTTACATATTGAAAAGAAACACTATATTGGGAATACCTCTTTTAACCTAACTTTATGTACAGTAGGTCGGACCAAAAAATGGGGATAGGTTATCATTAGTTCTATGAAAGTCAAGTGAATTACAGGCTAATCCATTTGCAGTAAACAAAAATATTATCTTATTAAAACTTATAAGAATTAATTAAAACTGATGGACAGCTTTAGAGCTCATTCTTAATTATTATTAATGCACTGTTTATAAACGATACTGGGCTATTTCTTATTTATTTAATAAAAGTTTACTTTAAATAATCCAAACTGTACCAAAGAGTATCCACACTTTTTGGCCAAACATATTGTAAATTTATATCCTCCTGTGATACCTGTGCGCCTTTGCCAATGCATAGACAAAATTGAAAACCGTTAGCCATTCATTTGTACACAAATACGAGTATTCTCTGAACCGGAACCGACAGAATGCCTCCGATATGTAGTCAGTTCTGTAATTAGTTGTAAATATAAGCTTCAATTTCCTATATTTTCTCACACTTTGGGATGAATTTTAATAAATTCATGGACTGATGGGTCAGTGATTGCAGTTTGTGTTAACCCATCGACGATATTACAGTGTATTTGTTTTTTAAACTCAAACTCCGTTACATTTCATAATATTTTGCAAATATTGTATATTCTGTTCAATTGCCTGATTACTAATCAGTAAATTCCAAGGTCTCCAATTTTAATCCTGAAATTTTCCACTTTGTGGTGAATAAAAATTTTCTCAGCTTAGTCATTGAATGAAATAATTAATTTTTCATTATATGCACGATACTACAGAATCAAGTGTTATGTGAATAAAATATTCTTGGTTTTTATGCTATGTGTGGTCATTGACTAACAAATGGATGACCTTTCATGAATATAATTTGGACATACAATTGATGTGCAAAATATTGGCGAAAATATTATTTCTTTCATTTGAAGGTATAGATAGAGAGACAGTCATTTAGTTTTGATGAAAAACATTTGGTTTTATCGATAATTCTCTGAGAGAGACAACATCTGGGGTTCAAAAAGAGATCGATTATGTCTTCCAATAGAATCCTATTTACAGAATATTAAGCGCATTGCTATTCACTCCAATCAATAAAATAACCAAATTTATAACACATTAAAATTTCTAGAAGTAAGAAACATTGTATTCATTTAACCTAGGCTTAATTTATTATAATCTTATGAGTATTATGTTCTTATTAATAATAAGGATATTAATAAGAGCTTAATGGATAAAAAGGGAATTTTAAAAATTATGGTCAAAGAACTCAATGAATACATAACTCAAACCTCAAAAAGGAGTTTAAAATATGTGTGAATTT
>JAQIWF010001117.1:0-13362 GCA_034694965.1 Ceratozetes gracilis | reverse complement strand
CCGATCTAATCTTACATGTAAAATGTGAATCAATAATCATTCAAAATTTTGAGTTCATTTTACATGTAAGATTTCAAAAGCTAGACAGACACTATTTTAGATTAAAATATTATATAAAGTTAAATGATTGCATTGTAAGACTTGGCTATTATTTTGCCAGTTTAAATATATCTTGCAACTTTTTTTAATGATTGTTAACTTAATTTTGATATTTATTTTTCTAGCAAAATATGAGAAAATTTGAAATATTGATCAAAATATTGCATTTTTTGAGACATTTTCTATCACCCTGTTAAAACTATTAGTTATTTTGAAAATTCAAAAAACTAATTTCTTCAACTCATTAGTCTCTTTAGTTTTCTTAAAGAATTTTTAAATTTCCCCATTGTGGTCATCGTATAATTTTCATGTTAAAGTTAACCATCTACTAAAAAAATTGGCAACTTTTGTAAAAAATATAACATGATTAAAGATTTCTATAATCACCTACTAGCTTATTTTTTCAAAAATTTATCAAAAAACCTCATTAAAACTTGTATTGAAAATTCCTGGACCATAATAAAACGTCTGTATATCCAAATTTTGTTGACAAATATAATTTGTAATCCAATTAAACTTAAATTCCCAAATCATTAAGTAATGGGTTTATATAAAAAAAATATTTATTACATAACTTGGGTGTGAGATCTGGGTTATATTGTGTGCAATTAATGCCATTTTATAAAATACAATAAATTAAAAAACAAACCTGTATTGAGAAGGAATATTTGAGAATGACCAAGGAGCAAATTCATTGGCATTTGGAACACTACAAGAGGGATAATTAGGAGTCGTATGAAAGTAGTATTTGGAGGCATCGCTTTGGAAAGGAGATATGTTGGGCGCTATCATTGGATTCGAGGAACTCATATCATAGAAGCGGTGACGCGAATAGGAATTCATATTTGAAGACGAAGTGAGGAATGCTTTCGTTGATTCGTATGGAGAAGTCCTGTAATAAAAACCAATTTATTATCAAAAGGTCTCAAACATTAGTCTATAGTTTATAAGTAAAGCACTAAATTAGTAATTATTAACGAATGCTATTACAACCACTTTATTCAATCCTTATTCAAAAGTGTAATCTTAAAGTAAAGTTAGTTTGGGATTCAACCCTGCTGTAGTCACTAAGACATATGTGAAATCAATTTGAACTTGCTCTTTCAAAACAAATTTAATAGTATAAAAGGATTAAGATAAAGAAGAACTTATTCCACTCAGGTTGAGACGTGCTATATGAGATAGACTGTACAATGCTTCATAGAACTTTATGCCTCCCTATATGCCAGAGAATTGGTAGATAACAAGATCAGAAAATTACCCCATTAAATGCAAGAGTTATTTACAATATTTAAAGCAAGTTTATATGAAATAACCTTGCCTAATTCTTAATGTCGCGGACAGACTATAATGATACGCGCGAAGGCAACAATCGACTTATGCCTGTCCCAATAATGAATATAAGTAGACTTTAATTTAAAGGATAAGATGTAATACCTGTTCCTTTTAATCTTTTTCCTTCTTTTGTAGTTTCCATCGACGAACATGTCTTCATAATTGGGATGAAGTGCCCAAAAGTTGCCTTTCCGTTCGTTAGTACTGGAGATCTCACGAGGAATCTTCATAAAGCACTCATTGAGACTGAGGTTATGGCGAATACTGTTTTGCCAGCCTTTGTCTCCTTTTTTGAAGTAAGCAAACTTTTTGTAAATGTATTCGTAAATACCGGCCAACGGAAGCTTTTTCTCCTCAGAATCCTTGATAGCCATTGTAATTAAGGCCACATAAGAATACTGTGGTTTTGTTTTCGGGTCATTTACGTTCACTTCTGTGGGGTTGGCCTCAACCGTAGCTTTAGTTTCACTCACTTTTTCACAATTGCTTTCTATTTTGATACTATTTTTCATCTGATTTGAGTTCACGAGTTGTGAATGACTGTAAACATCCAATTCTTCTATCAATGAATAATTATTTCACTCAAAGTATATAATAAATGTATAAATATTTCCATTTATTAGTTAAATATTTTGGATAATTATTTATTTACAGAATTTTG
This sequence comes from Ceratozetes gracilis, assembly GCA_034694965.1. Taxonomy (NCBI): domain Eukaryota; kingdom Metazoa; phylum Arthropoda; class Arachnida; order Sarcoptiformes; family Ceratozetidae; genus Ceratozetes; species Ceratozetes gracilis. The sequence goes on along the minus strand of JAQIWF010001117.1, from coordinate 11,267 downwards.
TTTGAGTTTCATAATTGATAAAAGACTTCAATAATATTAGTCTATGAAAGTGGCAAAAGTTTACTAATTTTCGTCAAATTAGACCAAACAATAAGAGATGTGCAAGATTTCAAAATAAATTATAAAATGATAATGAATGTAATGAGCTTAATGCTATTTATTCACTTTAAACCCATCTCTGTAATAGACAACAAAAATAATATGAAACGTATTTATTTAAATTATATGTTGTTTCCTAATTGTAATTTGAAATCTTACCTAGAAATATTACAGTCCTCAGTTAACAAGAGAGTTGACATTCAGTTCCATAGTTAAACTTCAACTCATATTATTTTTCACTATCAAAATGAACCTGGTTTGAATTTTGAAAGTTTATTGACTAAGGTTTTCAAAACAATCTTTCAATTCTAGTCTTTCCTTTATCAAATTAAATCAACCATCATTAATTTAGACATGGTCACTTGTGTTTAAAAGTAATTTAATTGGAATCTATATTAAACCATGTAAAAGGTAATTATAAGCACTAGATTTAATTATCCATCAAGAATATTCCAGTTGTAAATTCATATTTAAAGAATGTCTTAAACTATAACCTAACCAGGTGAGGACCTTACTTCGTCATAAGAATTTAACCAAGAACGTTATACAACTGTTTGATTGGAAAATGTTGTTAATTTAAAAATTAGTAAACTTTATTACTTTAATACTTTAATTTGTGATAAGTTTGCGAATTAGCGGTGAATTTATTAAAATAGGGTTTACTTACTCTCAGTTTGATTCAAGCCCTCAGAAATGGATGGCTTTATATCCAATTTATTGTCCATTTGTTCCATTTTTAGAGCTTTGCTCGAAATATAGTAAAGGAATCAAAACTAAACAATAAAATAATAATTTTTATATTAAAAGTAATAACAATTGTAGTGTTGAGTGACTCTTGTGTTTAATAAGAGTTACAATACATCTGTTGGTTTGTGTCAATCAGAAGTGTTTCCAAAATACAATTTAATATTTCTGTCTTCGGCTCATCTGTCGAATGACATTATTATAGATATAATGTATTAATTATTAACTCTTTTGCATAAATGGGTGGTTTGAATATATTTGTTTAAATACCTAATTGTAAACAAAGTTTTGCTATTCGTAACTCCAATCATAACAAGTCATTCAAACACTTCATTGGTTTGATATCTCAACTATTTTTTGCATTCTTCTAAACCACTATTTCGCTCGGGATAACATTGGCCCCCTCTCCACCAATTCTCAATAAGTTTAAGGTCTTGGCAGATTTTATCAAATAAAGTTACCAGAATAACTTTTGGAATACATTGTCATACTATTCGGGTTAATATTTCATAGTCGTCCGGTATATTTAAGAGTTTTAATAATCAAATTATCAGATGATCTTGCATAAAATTTCTCAGAATATGTTACCACTCAAACAGTTTAGTTTCCAAAAAGAGTTTAATTTCAATCTTGATTAATTATGAAAGTAATGTCTAGTAAATCATTAAAGTATTTTTAAGCTAACAATTTGTAAGTATAGAATGTCTGTGAAGCTGTGAAATTTTGATGGGACAATTTAGTGACCAAACTTATCAGTCACATTTTGAGAGTTAGTTTAGAGAATTATAGATAAGTTATAGATTCATGTAATTTAAAGCAATCTTCCGGAGCTTCAAATGTGAGCAAACGATTATTAACATAATAAAAGTGTAAACCGATAGCTCGAGAATCGGAAAGTATTATAACTCGTCATTTACTCGATGCAAACCGTATAATATTACGCTATTTGGAAACTTCACAAATATTTCTCTCCTGTTTACATATCAAATGTATTTTATGTAATTTTAATGTCAATTTCTCTCTCTCTCTCCTTCTCTCTCTCTCTCTCGCGTTTATTTTTGAAATTATGCCGCTTTAGTGAGCGATAAACCATAAAATTATGCTCTTCTTTGTGAGGCAATACATAGAACGGAATTTCGGAGTTTATTGAAGTTTGAGAGAAATTATTCTCACATTCATAATGAAAATAAACTCAATGTCTGTTAATATACTTCTCAAGCATTTCTTCATTTTGTAAAACTAATACAGTAATTCCCAGGGGGGGGGGTTGTAATGAATATTTTTGACCAAAAAGTAATTAAATACTTTTACATGTAATTTTTGGATAGGTCAAACCCATCGAATTAAATTGTGTCCATGTTTTAAATAGAACACTAGTTTCAATTGACGCTGAGATAAAATTTAACATTGCGTCCCCATATATAGATACTATCTGTTTAGTCAATATTGGACAAATCCACGGAGAAAATTTGAGGGAAAAACCCTCTTATAGGCACCAAGCTTGAATAGATGAGTCTTTCAAAAGATATGGATAATCTTCATGAGTCCGTTTACCATTTTAACATTTTAACATTAGATGACAACAAACCAAGATAAGAGAGACTCGATTCTCTGATAAAAATTTCACAAAAGAATACTTGTGAGGTGTAAACCCTTTGACTTTAGACCCGTGAAAGTTACTCTTTAGGTAAATAGTGCTAGAATATCTTTGATAATAATAACTTAGTTTATATATTATAAATAAGTTAGTATTGAGTAAAGTTTAAGCAACGATTTAAATTTCCGTCTGCACATATTTAATTATTCATTATTTGAATTGAGCTATTTCCATTAAGAATAACAATTATATAATTAATCATTTTTAATTTGTCATTTTAATGATTAGAACAAATAGTCTTAATTGGACTCAAGGTTTAAATGATAATTAATATCTTTTCTGTGATTTTATCTTTAATATTTTCAAACAAGTTTTCAAATAAATATGTCCTCAACTGCACTGCAATAATACTGGTACATACTGTATAGTGCAGTTGAGGACATTTATTAAAAGTTTCAAAAATCCCAGAGTTATATAACATTTGATGGAAGAGACCAATGATAGTGTTTGACTGCCGACACTTTACTTCATTGTATTTAAGTGTTAATTTCAACAATTATTTGGTTTAACAAATCCGTTGTGAGACTAATAATTGGATTGAATTGATTGTCAATCAAATCAAAAGTTTTTTCTTACTTTCGGACTCTCTTTACTTATAAATAGGAAAAGAGAGACTCATTCGACTCATTGTTTTGAGAAGAAACCAATTGTTGTGATGACTCGACTTTCAGAAAAAGTACCCTTCTTAAGATCTTGTCTTGAAGAATGTGGTCAACCAATTAAAACTGAGATTATTGGTAAGTTAATTCATCCTTGTTCATATCTTATGATGTGATCAAATTTATAGAATTATATAAAAGTTCTTCTATTTTATAATTTTCCAAATAATTTGAACTAGATCCTTTGTGTATTTCTAATATAGTCAATTTTGATTTTATTGATTGATATTCATTGATATTAATAATTACATTATTTTATGTATAATTAAATAATTTTAATCCAATAAATAGAAGGTTAACTTTAATCCTCTATCCTGCAATCAACTTTCAAAAGTTTACCAAGTTGCAAACAAAATAATTAGATTTAAAACTAAATCCATATAATTTGATTGAAGTTTTCATTATCTGATGAAACAAACACCACTAATGAATAGTAAATTAAGCAAGGTTAAAAAGTGCTAAATATTTGTAATAACTTTTTGAACTATTTGTTGCAAAACAGAGTGGGATTCTTAACGAATAAGGCCTACAATTTGTCATATTCTCACTCTTCACAAACAGTGGAGAAAATTAAACAATTTTGGGTTCCATAATAGCAAGTTTAAATTATTGAAATATCAATTAATTTGATTCAAACTTATCTTTTAAAATATTAATGAATGAGTGAGTAAGGTAATTTGACCAATTCTGAATTGAATCCTTATCATAAATGAATTACTTTTAATAAGAGAAACTGATATCATGAGACATAAAATTATTTTTGAGTTTAATAGAGCACTCATCTAGACTCTCACCTTTTGCATCTCACTTTTGCCTTGATTATATTAATGCCATTGTATTAGGAATTTAAATAATATTAATCTAATAAGTATAAAATTATCAAAATGAATTATCATCTTGATTAATTAATTCTCATTTTGTTTTACAATTTTGGGGCGAAACTGTATCTCTTATAGACCTAATGCTTTACACCAATTCATATTCCAAACTGTATTATAATTTATAAAGAGTATAATTTTGGTCAAATTGTAGATTAAATTCAATTTGTAGATCAAAATAAAATGCAGAGATTTCAATTGATCTATACTAATTATTGATTTTTAATAGTAAACACCCGTTAATCATCCATTTTATTGATAATTATTTAAATGATCTAGTAAATTCAAATTTATATGATTTAAGGTGTTATTCCTAAATGGTTGAAAGGGACTCTTCTTCGGAATGGTCCGGGACTGCAGCAAATAGGGTCTGATAAATATAATCACATCTTCGATGGCTTAGCATTAGTACATCGATTCCGTATAAACAATGGGGAAGTCGAGTACCAAAACAAGTTCTTAAGAAGTGATGCCTATAATCGCAATATTAAATCCAATCGAATAGTTGTGACAGAGTTTGGAACAAGAGCATTTCCAGATCCCTGCAAAACTATTTGGCAAAGATTTATGTCTTACTTTTCACCGGAGATGACGGATAACGATAGCGTCAATATATTTGGAGTGAAGGATCAGTTATATGCCGCCACAGAAACTAATTTCATCCGACGTATTGATGGAAACACATTGGACTCGTATGAAAAAGTAGACCTGTCCAAATATGTGGCGGTCAACACAGCTACGGCACATCCTCACTCTGATAATCAAAATGTGTATAATATGGGTTCCAGTTTTGGCCCCTTTGGATGTTATAATTTAATTAAAATCCCGAACTCTGACAACGCTTTCGAGAAGGCTTCTATCGTGGCCTCCATAAAAATGAGTCGACCCCTTCACCCATCATATTATCACAGCTTCTCAATGACAGATAATTATTTTATATTCATTGAACAGCCGTACGTAATATCAGTACCAACTCTGGCCTTAAGTCACATTACGGGCAAGTCTTACGCTGAGAGTCTTATGTGGGAACCAAACCAAATGGTAGGACACTATAGAAAATATTATATAAGAATATATATAATATTTTTGTTTATTCCAAGACTCGTTTCTATTTGATCCGAAGAGAAGATGGAAAGGTGATGGACACCAAATATATTGGCGAACCGTTCGCTTTCTTTCATACAATTAATGCTTTTGAAGATAACCATCAAATAGTTGTCGATATCTGTTGTTATTCAGACAATAAAGTATTCGATGCTTTAAGTGAAGAGAAGTTTAGAGCAGTTTTTGAGGGAAATGGCAAATATGAGGCCATCTCTAATGTTCGACGTTTTGTTTTGCCTCTAATGCAGAATTTGACTCAAGTATATCAACTTTTCTCTAATTTGCTAACATTTTGACAATTTTTTCGATTGAAAATTAGGTGAAACCAAATGTCAATTTAGTTGATCTGAAGTACACCACAGCGAGTGCTTCTCTTAATGGCTCCGACTCTTCAATCCGACTGAAACACGAATCTCTCACTCCTTCTGGTATTCAATTTCAATGAAAACTTAAATAATTTTAACAAAAAAATTATTTCTTTTGTAATTTAAATGAAAATCCATTCTTTTCGTTCACATTTGCGGAACAATTGTCTCACTTAATACCTTTTACATTGAAAGGTCCAGGAATGGGTGAATTACCCAGAATCAATTATAAATATAACGGTAAAAAGTATCGCTTCTTCTATTCATTGAGTCAAACAGAAGATCTAAAGACAAAACTGGTATTTATTATCGAAAATACTTTAATTTGACTCAATATTTGACATTTCAGATCAAAGTGGACATCGAAACAAAGAAGATGATAGTATGGGAGGAAAAGAATACCGTTCCCTCAGAACCAGTTTTTATCGAGAATCCAAATAGCAATGACTTTGAAGACGAGGGTTAGTTTTAATAAATATGTCCTTTTGTAAAACAAATTTAAACCCTTATTCATAAAAATTTTGTGAATATATTTCAATGACCTTGCTGATTATTGCAATACTCAAAGTATCATTGATTTTTAATATTAATTGCAAATAAACTCCAAAATACTCCAAAAGTAACCAATTTTATAATAATTGCTTTTAATTTCAAAGGTGTGGTCCTGTCATCAGTTCTTTCGGAATTGGATGAAACCAAAGGATTTCTGTTAATATTGGACGCAAAAACCTTTAAGGAGTTGGGAAGGGCTACCTTTACTACTAAATCCTCAATTCCTGGAACTTTTCATGGATTTTTTGTCAAATAAAAAAGGAGTAACTATTTTTACAAGTATTGTTTGTTGAATTGAATAAAGTAAAATTATAAAATACGACATTCATTTAAATCAATTTGTGAGTGGTCAATTTGGTTAACACTATATTTCTTGCAGGGATAAGCAAGGGTGAGGGATTAGCCAAAATTCCCCCTTGTCGTTACAAATATTGTAAACCTCCTTGTGACGGAGCGATAATTTGACATAGGGGGAAATCTAAACTTTTCGACATTTTTTATTTTTGGACCACTCCTAAATTTTTAAACCACTGTGGGTCTAGGCTGCTGTTGACTTCAACCCCCCCACCTCGGCATTCCTGTTTTTAATGACAAGTAAAACAGTTTATATGGAAATACTTAATTGTCAACTGAAAAGTAACGTATGTATTGAAGATTGTATATTGATTTGAATTTCAAAGCACTATATTAGTAACTCAATAGTTAAATATGTCAACAAAGCCTACTCTAAGCCTACTTTGAGCTTCGAATGCATGGGAAACAGGGTTATTCATAGGGGGGATTTGCCGGAAATCCCCCCTGAGGTTTGAGATTTGGCCAAAATCCCCCCCTGAGGTTTTCAAAATCTTAACATTACGTCTATGGACAAGCACTAGGTCTGTCGAGATTTTTATGCCTCAGGGGGGGATATCCCCCTCCTCAACTTCGAGTTGGATGACTAACCCTGATTAAATTAAAACTGTAACTTTCCCTAAAAGTACTAGTTTCTTTAATTCAAATCTTGCTTGTTAGAAATTGGTTGCGAAAACAAAGAGCTGGTTTTATCATGCTGGATTTGGTAATTTCAGTAATTTATGATAATATCATAACTCATTTTTTAAACCCAATAAAAATGAATAAATATTTCAATATTTCAAAGATAACTCTTTTTTGTTATTCAATGAAATATGAATTTTATTTAAATTCTAAGAACCGTTTGAGGAAAATATGAGTTCAAAACAGCGTCTATTGTTTTGATGTGAAAACGGGATATTTTTATTACTTTTCTAACCTTATCGAAAGTTTTATTATATTTGAATTAGTAGTAAATAGAGTAATTAAATTGATTTATTCCGGGATCAAAAACACTAATCTAGTAATATAATACACTCCGGTCCAATTTTATTGACTTCCCTTCAAATTTAATATAAAAATGCGAATATCAATCATTGGGTCATTTACGAATTTCAGTGGAAAAAATTCCCAGGAACAATTATTATAATAACAAACTGAGTAATGCATTCATTGTCGATAGTGTGTTTAACCTTGCTCATTGGTGGTATTGTGTGTCGTAAGTATAACAAAAGTTACAGTTTTTGGCAAATTTTCTTGAAAATGAAGTTTATTTAATTTTTGGCGATGAATCAGCACCAGGATGGCAGGCTCAAATGAGCTTGGTTGGTAGGAGTGACCGACATGGCTGTCATGAAAACGGCTACTGTTGGTCCAGATGTGCCTTTCTTGGTCTGGATCTGATTAGGACTGAATGGTGCTATACTACAAGAGGCACTTCTCTGGACTTTAATTATATTCCCTGTGCACACGATGGGGACTGTAAACCATTTTGGAATTGTGCTGGAATGTGTTCCGTCTAATTAAATTATTTATTTATTTATTTATCAAGTTTATCCTTGTTAATTTATTAATAATCTTTTTAATAAAAGCAAATGAAACTTAATTTATTGCAATTTAGTTTAAATTTTAACAATAATATCAAATTGTGCACCTTGGCACTTTGGATTAAATTCTGTGTTTAAGGATATCAGAAAGAGGAGCAGATGCCAGCACAGGACCACCCTCCTTTGCACTGGTTATCATCTTTACAATTGACATAACGAAAGTCCAAAGTGACTCCAGTTGTGGTATAACACCATTCATTCTGCAAAAGACCAAGACCAAGTCCATTGCATCTAGACCAACAGTAGCCATCTGAACAGCCATAGTTTTCTGTACGAGCTAAGAGATTAGGACCGGGTCCAACCATCGGATTTCTTGGGTAAGCTAGGTAGTTTAAATAAAAGAAATAATTATGATAATTCAATTGAACAAGATACTAACACTACAATAAGCTTATAAAATAATTACAATACTAAAACTTACGGCAAATGATCATGTTAAAGACACCAAACAAACAGAACAAAGCAAGAACTATCGATAAGAAGTTCATTGTTTTCTATATTTATTGATCATAAATAATAAGTTGATTATTGAAAATCAATGAAAAAAATTAACCTAGCACCACTCAATTTATACAGAATTTTTGATAAACAGGGTCACTCTTTATATTAATTTATAACGACATTCTACATAAATGTTTTTGACCCAGGAATAGGACTATCATATTAGTAATATGATATTACACAAAAATGCTTAATACCTAGATATAATTTTACATCTGCCTGGTTGGTTTAAATAAATTTAAATGATCTGATTAATTCGTAATATATCTTTAAATAAGTAGTGGTAATAATCAATGCTCTCATATTGAATAATATTAAATAAATGAGATAAATTTGACTTGGTCATTTACAGGCCCAGGTATTTATCGAATAAGTGAAAAATAAAATAAAGAATTACACTTGTTACTTACTTGAATTCTACTATTATTACTAAAAATTATGAGAAATATGCGAAGTTACAAAGAGCAGTTTAATTTATCTAAATTATTAACTCAATCAGAGATAAAATTAAAAAGAAATTGATAAAACATGGTCAATTCGCCGAAACTTTGCACAATTTTATTTAAAAATGTGATTAATTATCTAGAATACTTTATTGATGTATTTACAGTCTAAAGGTACATTAATTACAACAAACTAAACAAATTAACTAGAGAATATTAAATATTTATGGATTTTAATTAAACATTTTAAGTTAAATTGAAAAGGTTAATGAAAAGGTCTGCATGTGGAGGGTAATATTAGTGTTATACTCTTCACTTATCTCTGCTCTGTTGTAATGATATAATTTAAAAATTTAAAAATTTGTGATCAAATAATTTTTCAAAGAAGTTTCCAAAAAATGAATGGTGAGAGTGTTGCACAGGTATCTCATTTAGATGGTGTGAATCCAAGTGGTGTTGAGGAGTAATTTCAGCAATTGATTGTTCTAGATGATTGTGGTAGGTGTAATCCATTGGCATTTGCATATGATGCTCGTGCATATTAGTATAGGGCATCCAATCATGCTCGTTTTGATAGTGATGGACAGCGGGTAAGTGATAGTAATGTTTAAAGACAGGAATGGGAATTGGAAGTGGGATCACATTTTTATGTTCATGTTCATTCTTTTGTTGGCTATGTAAATTGTCATTGCCCTTTTCTTCGTCACAATCTCCTTGTAACATAATATTTCTATAATAATAAAATAAATAGCTTAAAAATATGCATGATTATTTCAATACTGACGTCATTCCCTTGTTGTGAAGTTTATGCCCTCCTTCAATTAGAAGAGTGGGTGATTTACATCCTTTACCAGGTATTAAAAATCTAGTTTAAAATAAAAACTTTATAATCTTCAAATTGACATTTACCACTAGTTTGTATGTTAAGTTTTGTTGCATGCAAAATTTAAAAGCTCACCTAGATTACAGTCTATAAATTTAGCAAGAAATCTAATTAAGCTAATAATTATGTAATTAAAAGTTGTTTCTTATTTAAAGTTTACAAATAAAATATCCAATTTTAAGGAAAATAAGTTAAATGATAATTGATCAAAAGAAAGTGACCAGGGCAAACCTACACATCATCCTTGCGATGTCGATGACTCCCTGTTCTAATAAACAACTTAATGGAACCGCTTTTCTCTATAAGTAATAAAATACAAAAATCAATAATTTGCTGATAAGTCGTAAACACGAGAAACAAATATAAATGCATTTAATTGCTTAATAGAAAGCCTTAATAAAAGCCATTGATGTCAGATCATTGAACATAACTTACCTGTGTACACCAATTTCCACATTAAACTGGATAACACTAATGCATTTGACAATAATACCAAGATGTTTAACCTCATATTGATCTCAACAAATGAAACACTTTTTAATAAAAAAGTTTTTACTTTTAATACAACTTTTATATGACTTTTATCTTCGGTTGAATTTATGACAATAAATGGACAAAACTTTTTGACTTTCACTAAAGGTTTTGGCCATTTTTAAGGAAACAATTTCCTAGAATTAAATTATTATTCAAAGCATTGGTTAAAATGACATTAATTTTGGAAATAATGAAAATAAATAGTATTTGAATTGACATTCATTTGGACCAAAATTATTTGATAAAAGGTTTTGATAAAAAGCAGAGTCTTTTGTGTAATAAAAGTCAATTCAAATATTGTTTCCGTATTTTATATATTAATTATTTTAAGTCTATTTTCATTTAAATGAGTGAAAATTAATATCAATTAAAAGCTTTTATGAATTATTTGGACAGTTGGCTGTCAGAGCACTGCCTGCTGTTTAGCACTGGAATAGTTCATATTAAATGGCAGTTTAATTTAACCCATAATTATTTATAATTAACATAGGAACTGGTAAGTAATTATTTACATATCAGGGGTCGCCATAGGGATTATTTGCGGATTCCCCCTTTGTTGTAAAAGTGATAGTTGGGCTATCCATGCTCATTTATTAAGTGAGTATGTTTAACCTATTTTTTCACTAGTAAATCACAAAACTTTAGAATATCTTCCTTTTCCAACCTTGGTAAAAGTTATTTTTTTAGACATTAAGATTTGCATGGTTACAGTGACTGAAATCCGACCAGGCTAATTGGTGTATCAGTTTATACCAAATCAATTTTCGAATATTTTGATTTTGTAAATACCATAATTAAATTGAATGGCATTAATTATATAAGATAACTGTAGAGGTGCGATATACCCTGATGATGACTATAAAGACGACCACTGCGATAAAACGATGACGCAAGTGGTTGTCTTTATTTAT
>JAQIWF010001116.1:0-13364 GCA_034694965.1 Ceratozetes gracilis | reverse complement strand
AAATTTTGGTACCCCTGGCGCCCCCTCACATCAGTACTAATCTAATAATAAGTATGAGTTGACGTCATTAAGTGTCAGCATTTGTTTGTATACAAAGCTAATGCCATTCAGAGTTCATTCAACTCTTAACTCATATGTAGAACACATGTATGAGACATATGTCAGACAGTAATTACGTCTCAAATGTTTACTTCAATTAATAAAATGTAATTAAATTTCAATGAATTTGTAAATAATGTAAATAAAAGTTTATTTAAAGTTTAATTAAAAGTCAATTATTTTATTTTTCTCTAAAAACAATTGTTATTTAAGTAAATATAAAATACAATCAATTGATTTCATGGGAGACAAAGCCCAGAAACTACACATTGAACTCTTATACCAAGAATTGGTGGCAAAACGAGAGGAATGGGAGACAATTGTCACAATTGGAAGATATGCCATAAGTCTCATCAAAAGATTTAGTCATCTTAAGTGGGATATCATTGTCCTGAAGGTTGTCCTCTCATTCGAGACGACTGTTTTGAAGACAATTAAGGAAAGAAGAGATTTTCACTTCAGAGGAAGTGGAGCCGACCTCAAAGTTAATGACATCTTTGGACAACTCATCGCTGATTACAAGAGACAACTCGAGGAATATGATGTCTTACTCAGGAGTACCAGACATTTGGCTCTTTGTTTATACAAATGGACTCAAAGTAAGAATAGATATAATGTTTAAAAAGTAAAGTAAAAGACAATCGCTTTATGTTTCTCTAAAAGCAATTGTTTTGAAAGACTTAAAGTTAGCTAAAAATTGAGTTAATTTTCTTATCATTAGATTTAAGATTAAATACAACCATAAATAAGACCTCAAATATGGAGACCCCTTCCGGAACAGCTCCACAGAGAACCGTTGGAGTTGTTCCTTATATTTCACATAAAAAGCGAAAGAGAAATGTCTCAAAGAGAGGAAAGACATCTCTCATAAAGACATCCATTCCTTTGGATATATGTCACTGCGATTCCGGCGTTAGATGTCTTCTCTTCACAAATCATACCAAAGACACGAAGAGTACTAATAATGAGGACTTCTATCAAAAGGCATTGTATTCTTCACTCCATGGGATAGCCATCAACTCCTTTACTGAAGGAAAGACTATTTATTCTATTGGACCAAAACTTGAGTTATTTGAGTGGCAACCGCTGGCCATAGATATTGAATTCTTGTCGGATCCCTTTGGCAGACAATTAGCCGCAAGAATTACTATCGTCACCACTGTTGGACATAAACTTTATGGCGACAACCCATACAATATTCAATTGATTTTCCACTCATTGGTCAGAATTGATGACAAAATTTTAAAACATTTGTCAGCAAAAGATCGTTCAAAGTATTCGTCAGAATTTAAGGTCAAATGTGCGCCAAAAGATGTGGTTTTTAGTCATCTCACAGATTATATCACTGGTTATCCCATTATTTGGAAAGACGTGAAGAAAGGATTGTCTCAACTTTTGGCAATTGGTTTTGATTTTGATGTCTCTAATACTCTATTCTTTGATATCGATAAGTGTTATAAACTTTATAACAGTCGAAAGAGTTCTGAATCTTTGCCATTCAATTGGCTTAAAAAATATGTTTGTAGACAAAAGTCTGTTCAAAACTATTCCTCAATATTTGCCCCAATGATAGACTCGGGTCACAAATTATATCTCTTTAATAATCTTCTTATTGTTATGAGTGAGGATTCAAACTCATTAAAATTCTCACAAAATATCCTTAATTATCAAAAATCTGAAGAAGAGATAAAAGATATTTATATGAAAGACATTCTCAGCAAAAAAATCAATGAGAGTAAACTCTCAGCGAAAACACTCAATGAGTATATGTCTTACTTAACAAGTGGTCAAAGAAATGAGTCTTTTGAAGACTATATCAAACGATCGTTTCTAACAAGTATTGAGGAATAGTTAGTAATGAAGACATTTCAATGTTATTAACGATTAGAGAATTATATCGTATAATAACTTTTATAATTATTATTTTCATTCATTAATCTCTTAACAAATTTGTAATACTTTGTCATAAAATGAAAGTAAGAAATGAAACGATTTATACAATTCTCTGATAAACTGTTTCTAATGACTAAAGATATCGTATAATAACTTTTAAAAATACATGTTTTCATTCATTAATCTGTTCACAAATATGTAATACTTTATGAGAAAATGAATGTAAGAAATGAAACAATTCATACAATTCTCTGATAAACTGCTTCTAAAGACTAAAAATATCGATAAAACTTAAAAATATGTCAAAATCTTACTGAAAATGAATAAAAGTTTTAAAACTCATTCTGATTATTAAATATTATTATCTCTTAACGTAGAGAACTATCGTTAAGTGATTTTTCTTATATTTTAAACCTCTTTTCTCATCTTTAATATCATTTACTTTGAAATGCATTTATGTATTAAAATGCAATCAATATTAAGCTGACGTCACAAATAGTCTGCAATTGTTTGTATACAAAGAAACACATTCAGAGTTCAGTAATCTGTCAACTCGTGTGACACTGTGTTTGACATTTCTAATGCATTTTTTTTAATATCTATTTTTTACTAATTATTTCAATTATAATGTGTTTATAACTAATGTTTTTTTAAAAATGTAATTCAAAACTCATTTAATGTTAAAAACAATTCTTTAAAAAGTTCTTAAATTAATCAAAATTTGTTATAATACTAATGAGTTAAAGTATATTCAATGGAAGGGATATCTTCTGTAAAATACATTGAATTTCTTCACAAGACATTCATCAATGATTTGAAAACTTTGAGAGATTTGATAGCATTATGTAAAAATTTTGTTGAAGAAGTGGAAGAAGAATATCCCGAACTGTTTATATACAACACTATATGTAAGACAGTCGACGAGTTTTATGAAATACAAAACGACATCAAACGACTTCATTTCAAAGGACACGGCTTTCAAAATGAAGTCATTGATATCACATCACAATTGATAACATTTTATAAGACAGAGATAACCCGAATTGAAGAACAGATGTCTTGTGTTGACAAACAAATTCACGTCTTATTGGGAGTAGAAAAGGGTATAAAATATAAATACAATTACTTTATAATTCTCTAAAAATAATTGTTTTTCAATAACTTTATGCTATTATTCTTCACTTTTACTTAGAATTTGGGGAATTAAGAGAATTTCCTGGTCTCAAAATGAGATCAAATTTCACCGGAACACATCCACAGAGAACTGTTGAATGTGTTCCTTATATTCCTATCAAAGAGTATGAATCGTTTGAGTCGTCAATGCATTTAACGGCTCAAAACAGCAGAGATTCTGGATATCGATCTCTTGTTTATGAAACAGAAGAAATATACGAATTAGCCCTCTATTCGACATTACATGGCAAGGAAATAATGGGTTATAATAAAGGGAACGCCATTGAAAAGTCCTTCAAAGTTATCACAATACCCAAGACTCAAGAACTGGCAGTATCTGTCGAATCAATGACAGATTTAACTGGATTAGAAGTGGCTGTCAGGATAGTCATCACTACAACTTTGGTAACTTCATTAAACCCAGGTCATGGGGGACACCACTCAGGGAAGAATAATTATACGGCATTCCAAGCACTCATCAGACCAAATATCGGTGATTTGCTGACCACAGAGAGTGACCTACCCTTCAGAGCTAAGACAATGGAAAACACAGTCACGAAATATACGGTTTGCCGCTATTTAAGTGACTATTTAAACAAATATCCCATTATTTGGAAAGATATTAAGAAGACTTTGCCAGTAATGTTGGCCATAGGCTGGACTTTTGACCCAAAGTCTGTCATATTTTATGACATTATTGACATATATCAAGGACTGTCATTGGAATGGCTAAGAAAATATGTCTTAATGGTAGACGACTGCTTAGTTAACTGTCCAGCACTTTGGCATTTGTGTTTTGACGCCTGGTATCAAATAACATATTTTCAGGCAATTAAGTTTGTATTACCGGAAGAGGAAACTGAAGACAAATCTCTTGTCATAAATGGCAAAATTAAAGCTTTGAAAAAAGAAGAAATATCTCAATGAGATTCTAATACAACACAGAATTAATGAAGAACTCCAAAAATTTTGTAAACAATGTATTAATGACAACATATTTGTTGCTTATCTTAAGTATGGTTTGGAAAATGAAAAATATTCTGATTTTACTAAAAGTATTGAAAATCTTATGTAATTAAAAGTTAATATAATTTAGTTATAATTTCGATCAGAGAATTGTATCGAATTATAACTTCTTTTCGTTTTATAATGATTTTAAAACTCACTTTTTATGACAAAAACAAACTTTGAATACATATCTCTTATTCATAGTTTGAAATAATGTATTATAATATAAAAGCAAACTATTGTACCATTTCTCTGACAAAAGTTTGTAATTTTGATGATAACTAAAAATAGTCAAAAGATTCATAACTCTTCTCATAATGTTTAACACTTTTGACAAATGTTTATAAAGTAAATATCAAAGACTTGTAATTACCGACACATTTAATAACAATTAAATAATATTTGTGTTTAAAATGGTGTCAATTATTCATCGATTGGACAGATATTTTGAATATAATGAATGTATGAACCGATTGAAACCTATGATAAGAAACGCATGGATGAGATATGAGTTTGAAAATCTACTCAAAGACAGAGGTCCTCAATATTATGAGCGATGGGTTAATCGCAACCACAATGGGATCAAAATACTGGATGTGGATATCCCTCGCTTTCGGAAGGAGTATGTTTACGGGGTATATCAACTCCCGGAATGGGCTCTCCCTCTTGAGGCTCAGCCTTTAATTCGTGCATTTTAATCTCAAACAACTTTATTAACCATTTATTAAAACATTTATTTTATATTTCTTTAATTAAATTATTAACGTAGAGAAATATCGTTAATAATTTATTTTTTCTTAACCACCCCCCCACCCACTCCTCTCATCATATCAATTTGTATTATTTCATCAGATTTTATTCATGTAATGTGAACCCTATTGTAAAGTTCACTAATTAGTAACATTAATCCAATAGATATAAGCTATCAAGGGTTACATATCAGGGCTAATGTGAAAACCCATGACTCAAATGTCATTCCCTTTATGCGTCGTCTAAATAACTATTCCTTTCATTCAATAGTATTCACTATAAAGTCATTCATTCCTTTAGTCTTTTATTTTGATATAAATTGTGGTAATTATCACTTCAATTGATTCAAATCAATATTTTGTTAAAAATGGCTTCCGATGGAAGTCTATTAAATAGTTTAGAAATAAAAGATAATGTGTTGACTAAGTTGGAGAGGGAATGGCAGACACACAGAGAACTGATCGCCAAATGCATTGCATTCCTCAGAGCCTATGGTCTGAAAAACTACGAAATTGTGTTCATAAGAGTTGGCTTACAAGACATGAATATTCGCGTCAAGAATATAATCACTGACACTGTCTTTCATTTCATTGGCACTGGAGATGACCTCATCGTCGAAGACATTTTGGGTCAGTTGGAAGTCTTGTATGACAACAGAATCAACACATATGTGACCCGAATGAATGAAATTAAAAAGTTGGGCCAATATATGCATTCCTGGACTAAAAGTAAGTGTATTTTACATAAATTCTATTCAAATAAAAAGCAAAACATTTATATTTCTCTAAAATGAATTGCTTTGAAATTACTCTTCTATTGATTAGGTCTTCAACTCAACTATTGTATGAGATCTGTGTCCGACCGCTATTCAAATAATCCAGGTCTTAATGACTGTATTATCATTCGCACTGAGGCGCAGAGAACTGTCGTCTCAGTGCCTTCTTTACCCTCTAATTTGGTCAGACCTCAGACCCAATCGTCACATAAATCAAAGTATGGCTCAAAAGTGCCGGCAATCAAATCGTCAAAACAATGTGAATGTAAGTCAGGTTTTCGATGCCTTGCTTTTTGCGAAGAGACTCAAAAGAGATCAAAGAGTAATAACAATCTCTTCGATCATATGGCCCTATACTCAGTACTTCATGGGGTGGCCATTAAATACTACTCTAATGGTAACCCTATTAGTATTAAAATCAAAGCCATAGATATCCCAAAAGATTATTATATTGGAATTGATGTCGAATTCCTTAACACTATATTTGGCGAGAATGTGGCCGCAAGGATATCATTGGTGACGTCAAGAGTGGGTCAACATCTTGACAGTGACGTATCCAGTCATACAGTGTCACTCATTTTCCATGCAATGGTTAGATTGGATGAAGAGGTATGGAATCCTCAAAACATTAATTATATGAACACAAACCCCGAGGAACACACGTATACTCAATGTATGGTAAAGTGTGCCCCAAAAGAGTTAATTCTGGAGTATTTATCTGAATATTTGTCGGACTATCCCATTGTTTGGAAGAACATGTCTTCAGATCTTTCCTCACTCACTGCAATTGGGTTTGATTATAGCCCATCGGAAGTTAAATTTTATGATTTGGAGGACTTCTATACTCGCTATTCACCGGACAGTCCTTCAAATATACAACCAATTAAATTGGAAACACTGAACAAATATGTTCTTCGCTCAGACTCACAACAGGACCAGTCTGTCATACATTCCCCTATATCTGATGCGCGCAATCAATTGCTTCTCTTCTTTAAAGTCCTTAAAGTATGGGACAACGAATTGATAGAAAAATTAAAGACAATCAGAACGAGTGATTTAAAGACTTCCACTCATACTGAAAATTCCTACAAATCCGAGGAATACCTCATTAACTGGAATAGACAGTATTGGCACAATAGGGAGAAGAGATCGGCAAAAAATAGACAACAACCCATCCCTAAACTCTATTATGAATATCTCGAAAAGGGAGGCAAAACTCAGGACTTCGCTATGTTTCTGGTCGGACATCGCAACAAACAAGTAAAGTCTAATAAAAGAGCTAAAAAATAAATTGATTTATAGAAAAATCATTTGTATTTAAATAGCGATCAGAGAAATGTGTCGTTATTTAAGTTTCTATTAAAGTTTAATAATTATCTAAATATTATATTTATAGACATTTCTGTATCACAATTATTAAGAATGATTTGTATTTAATTTGAATTAATTTTAAAAACACAAACATTGATACAATTCTCAGATCAAATGTTTGTTAATCTTATTCTCAATCTTATTAATTCTCACTTTTCGTAAGTTTGAGCTGAAATTGATGTCCAATTATTTCGAGTCTATTTTATTATAAGTATTATTATTATTATTATTATTATTATATTCATTCAATAAATCAAATCAAATCACTTAATACAAATGTAAGAAATTATGTTTAAAAATACAATTATCTATAAAAGTTTGGTTTATATGATTCGTTAAAATAAAAGTATTGAAAATTTAAAATTGTGTTCAATTTGATACCGCACTTCAAATCGGTTTACATTATTATATATACATATAATAAACCTTTAGTCGAGAAATACGCAGAGAACGGTCGTATTTATCGTTTTTGTCCCCCTTTCCCCCTTTCTTTCTCTCTTTCTCTTCTCAACCCTTCCTTTACTAGACTAATCAATTAACACACTGACTAATGGCTTCAAAATTCAAAAGTTATGACCCTTTGTTTGAAATATTCCTATGTCTGAACTATGAGCAAGTGTAATTTATTGGCAATAGGTTTGAGAATCAACTAATATTGCATTTATTTCAAAGCCTTACTTAAAGAGATTCTAAGAATTAAAAAATATCTTATTTTTTATTTAAATTAATGTCTATCCTTCGCCTCTGGTTCTAATAGTCTAGCTATGTTTTGAAAGACCATGGAAAACTTTATACATAAACTGTTAGAACTTTGATTAAACTGGTTGTAACTAAAATGTCAATTTTTACTCATTTGATAAACTGTGGTCAATACGAGTAAGCAAGTGAATATTTGCTTTATTCAGGGAAAACTTGTGTTTGGAATTTATTTAGAGTACCAAATCATAATTTCGTCTTGTATAATATTTGTCAGACTCATCACTACATATTAGTTCATAAACTACTTTTGGAAATTTCATTTTATGGAAATTCGTTTGAATGGAGTAATGGATTAAAAAATATAATTATTAATCATTTGAGAAATGACTTCAATAATCAAATTGATTGGTATTTTCAATATAAATTAATAGTTGACTCCTTACAGTTCTCTGAAGAAGTCAAACTTTACTTGTTTAGTGCAATATATTCACTAATGTTTTCAACATTTAAACATATTTTTTAATTATTTCCAGAGAACTGTGAAATAATTAATCTTTATTTCCTAAAAATGAATTCCACACATAATTATGGTCTTCGAAAAGGTGTTTATGAAAAAGTGAAAGTTAAAACAATTAATTGCTTAAAAAACAAGTCTTCCAATTGTAGTGACATTTGCTTTGGTTTTAAATCTAATGTTAAAGACAATGATATGTTTAAAAACAAATTCATATCTTTTACATCAAAATCTAAATCAAATTTTGTTTTACGTGTAATTAAAATGAAGAATAATATGTATTTCTGTGAACTTAATGATAAAAACATCCATTTCTTCAAATGGTTGTCAAGTAATGAATTGACTGCTAATGAAATAAGACTTCTTAAGTGCCCGAAAAACTTCTCAAATAAATTAAGCAATTTTTGTGATAACTTTCGGTCACAATGTATATCAAACTCTGTTTCAACCAAGAGTAGTGAACGCACTCTTCGGGTTCCCATTGATGAAGAAGTGTATGTTAATAGTCAACTGATTGAGTGTTTTAAAGGATTGAGGAAGAGCTCTTTTGTTGAATTACATACAGAAGACATTCAAAATATACTTAAATTTTCAATTCATGACTTCAAAATCAAACAGAAGGCTGGTATCAAAAGTGAAGTTAGTATTGAATTACCGATTCTTATGTTTAAGCCTCGCTTTAGATATACATTAAATAAGAACAAAAATTTACTCATAAATGGAAATGAATTCCCTTTTTATAAATCTTCGAGTTTTATAAAATTTCGTTTAAAATTTAAAGTAAATAATTTTGTAAATAATTGAGAGAAAAATGAGTCGTTTTAACATTTCTCTGAAAACGACTCAATTACTCATCAGTCAGTTTGATAGCAATAGACTTAATGTTAACAATATTTTAATATTCTGAATAATTTGGGAAAATTTACTTATTCAGAGGTCAATATTGCCTTGCTATCATACCCATAATCAATGTAATGTTAATCATTCAAATCTCATTCAAACCACTATATTATATACCATTTATTCACAACGTTTTTGATATCCCCATCTTATCACAAGGGAATCACCAAGGTAGTGCTAGAGAAATATGCACTACCTTGGTTTTTTTTATGCATTTTTGAGGAAAATATGGCGTCAATTAGTGATATTAAGAATTTGAGTGATACCTACGAAAGGAATATTATCTTCGAAAGAGAGATCACGAAATTACAACACCAATTAGATATTTCTTATCAAAATCAAATGATTACCAAGGCTAATAACCTTGTTCAACACTATTTATCGGAAAAGAATAAGGCAGAGGAAGAAAACAGAAGACTTAAAGAACTGGTCGAAAAATATTGCCTTAAAGAAGAGTACACGTCTTGGAGACCATATTATTCAACGCAAAATAAAGCCGAAAAGTTGAGAATTATTCGGAAAAGTCTTAAAGCAGTGGTTAATATGTTTTCGTCAATAAGTTGTACCATTAATAGTGTCTCTTTTTCGTGTAATGTTAAGAAAACCACTCAACTCATTGACTTTACAACAAATTCTAATCACTTGAATATTGGCGAAAATGTTGTCTTAAAGAGAAAAGGATTTAAAAATATGACTGAAATACAGCAAAACAAAACACTTAGACATTACCACACATTTAATAAGAATTTGGTTAATGATGTGGACTACAGTGAATTGGGTGTAAATTCTTTGTGGTTACCCTCATTGGATAACTTCAAAATAATAAAAGAGGAAATGAATGCAGAGTTTCCCACGAGTCAAGTCTGGGTGGAAAATCGAATCATTGGTTGTTATGTCGATCCTGTGTATGCTATTAGACTTTCAGTAGAAAAGTTGGCCAAAAGTGTTAATAAACTCGTTTCACAACTCATGCAACCAATAATTCTCAGACTATCAGTCGACGGAACCGTTAAAAAGTCTGATAATATAGTCGTCTATGTCTTAAGTGCCTTCGAAACTGGAAGTAAAACTTTCCCCAGAATTGATGACACAATTCTAGTCGGCATTATTTTCACCGAAGAAAAGTATAGTCATTTAAGTGAATATTTTTCAGAACTTCACGAAAGTTTTGAAAAAATCAGTGATAATAGAGAACCATTTATTACTGATTTTTCTTTCACTTATAAATTGATTCTGTGCTCAGATTATAAATCTTTGCTTTTATTTTCTGGCTTAAAGTCAGTTCATTGCACTAAAAATTGCATTTATTGTATGGCAAACAGAAGTGATTTTATAAATTTTGATAAATATTTTCACTCAACACTTGACCACCAATTGCTTCGCGATTTAAAGGAAAGCAAAGGCATTGAATCAAAACCTTTGATTCAACTTAAAAGCTTTGACGACTATATTATAGACACATTACATATGAGTATAAGAATCTCTGAAAAATTCTTCAGCAGTTGTTTTAAAGTGATTCTCACAAAACTCAATATTATTAATGCAAATGATTTCATCAAATCATGTAATGAATATTTGAACTTTAAAGGCATTCGATGCACAATCTTTTTGGACGACAAGTTCAAAGATGATGTCAAGTATTTGATGGTAACAAAGGGAGACAAAGACTTTAGACAAGAATCAATTACTGCTATTTTGTCATATTTTGACCGTGAGTATAGTTACCAGTGGCCTGAGATTAAGGATCTTTGCGAGATCTGGAGAGTAATTAAAATTAAATGACAGACATTTCTCTGCTGTCATTTAATATCTATTAATTAACTAATTGTTTATATTTTTATTAGAAATGGAAACAATTTTTTCTATCAATAAAACACTACTCTTTTGGATGTGACACCAAAATCTTTGAAAAAGGTTTAGAAGAAATTTTCCTCGACTATAGACATATGGAACTCTTGGAATTTAATGACTTCACTCCATATATGCATCTCAGTAGTCATATACCAAGATTGTTGTCAATTCATGGGCCGATTCATAGATTCAATTGTGAAAGTAATAGTTTTTTGTTTTGTCATGACTTTTAATCAATTCTTTTATATTTAGTCATAGAGTCAATCAATAATGCGGTCAAACACTACACATCTAATAAAACGAATAGTCGTAATGTCCCACAAGAAGTCATAAATCACTTCTTGAGGAACACAAAACTCGATGGCAATCAAAGAAAGAAAAGAAAGATTCAAATCTGGTCTCAGAAGAGAAAAGATGAGCGAAAACTATTGATTGCAAATTCGCTTAAAATGAATCCTAATATGAATCCAATTGTCAAACAACGGGTAGAAATAGAAAAGACTTTAAAGAAACGAAAGACAAAAAAATAAGTCATTTAAGACATTTGAAAACTTTTAAACAGAGAATCGTTTTAATAGTTTTTTTTTACTTTTTAAGCATTTGTTTAACTCTTAAATATCTCATTAAATATAAAAAATAAATGACAGACTGTTCTCTGCTGTCAAGGATTAACACATATATTGTTTGCATATTTCCTAATCACTTGAATTCAGTTTATAATCTTTTGCATAGTTTTTGATTTGCATATCTTTTGACGTTAAAAGCATTGCTATGTTTTGTCATTTAATTTACATTTACTTAAAACACTTGTATTTATCCTGTCTTTTATGTATTCGCAAATAAAACGCAAATTTTGCCAATTATTGAATAAATTTCTATTATATAATACTTTTAATTAATGGATCAAAATATGCATTTGTATCAAGTATTTTATCATGCATTCAATGAGCAATGGTTTGTCTTAACTTATCTTGATCCATGACATTCTTGGGAACCATAGCACTGGTTAAAATATGTTTAAAAATATATAAACAAGGTGAAAAACATCAATTCTCTGGTTTTTCACCTAAACTTAACATTTGTTTACTTCATTTGACATTTGATGTGCTGTGAGTTTTGTTCATCTATTCAAAGGCTATAAATTACGTTTATGTTTATCTCAGATTTCAATACTAACGCCAATTGAGTGGTTAGTTATATAAAGTTTTTGATACATTTTAAATGTACAATCAAAAACTTCATTGATTCTTGGCTCTGATTGGTCAAGCACCTCTCACCTACTAGTGGTGCTGTACCGTGAACATTTTTGTCCCAAATCTACTATTTCTTTTGCATTGATTAATTGGAGGCCAAAAATTTGTGTTTAAAACTATGAGTTCCCTACCCTTACTTCTATCCCTCCATTTAATAGAAGAATTTCATCGTTGTATGTAAGCTAACTTACAAAGTGGTGTTAATTCTGAATTTTGTTTGTTTCCTATTATTTTTAGTTCAATTTCCGTAACAGTCTTTTCAATGACACAATATTTTGTCCAATCATTTGAAATGAGATAAATTTTATTTGAAATTATTTTTGTGTTCAGTTTTTCTGTACAACATATCTCGCAAACAGGAAAGACATTTCTATCACAGCATTTTATACGACAGTCAAAATTTTATCTCGCTTATAGCAGGGATGATCATTGCTTTTTATTGAACAAAACATTAATAATTAGATATATTACAAAAGTCAGAAGAACTCAAATCGCTATCTTGTGATAAAAAATTACGCCAATAAAATTGATAAAGAAATATTAATTATATTGCTTGTTAATTTATGCTTATATATGATAAGCAAGTCACCCCCGACTCCAGGGGGATCGGGGGTGATTTTTCCCAAATATTGGTTAAACTATTTAGAGGAGGTCTGGGAAAGAGTCCAACAAAAACTAATCAGTTTGTATTGAAATTTGTCCACATTTTGTGAAAAAAAAACAAATTAAAATGCTGCCTTTGCTACGCAAGGATGGGGGGGGGGGGGTATAATTGTAATGCTAAACCTATCACTATACGACAGGAGTTTTGCCTAACCCTTTCCGCATCCCTAGTTTATAAATAGATTTATTAGATTCAATACTACTTGTGGCTAACTCAGGGGGTGTTTGATAAAAAACGTGACAGCTCTCCCTTCAACAGATTTAGCACGCTTGAATTGATTCCTCCTTAAATCAGTAAACATTTGAGAATTATCTAGATAATGACGAGATTTTATGCAACCCTTTTACCTTGGGATACTCCTCTTTAAACAATCAATAATATTAGTTTAGATATCAATTGAAGTAATTGTTTGAC
>JAQIWF010001115.1:0-13365 GCA_034694965.1 Ceratozetes gracilis | reverse complement strand
GTTCGTGATATTGTGTATAATATTAAGCAAAACTGGGTGAATCTACACAAATTGACAGAATTTAACCAGCTATGCTGTACAGATAATTTAAGTCAATTTTGAAAATGAGCCTTACTCATAGTTAATTTGAGTTATCATAAACAAAGTATTTGCTTGGTTAAAATTACCATATTTTGCTTTATTGGTAAATTCTAAAATGAAATCATATCTCAATTCCTGTTATTAAGAGAATATTATTTGCATGAGTATCACAATTACAGTTTAATTCAAGATATAATAATGTAACTAATAGTAAGGAATTCATCCTGTAAATTGAGATTAGAAAAACAAATGAGTTCCACATAATTCCTGGATGATTTTCATGATTGACATTTGGCTACAGCTTATATGAGAGGGAAAGCAATCAATTCATCTCTCATTTGAATGAAAGCCTTCTTTTCATGAGTTTTATTCAATAATTGATTTTATAATGAAATCAATTATAGTTTTTATTCTCATTTTACTCTTCTCTGAGAAAATGTCGTCAAATTGGTGGCAGATAACTAAACATGTTTATACTACTAGTATTCTATCTAGGAAGTATTTGTATTAAAGTCTTGTCTTAACTTTTAAAAAAATGACTTTTATATCAGAATTTGTGCCAAACATTCGGTTATATAATATGAGTACAGATCCTGCGGAAAAGGCATATTTCAACTCTCGTCATCAACTGGTTAATTAGATCTAAAAGTGACTAAAATTTAAAAAATATAAAACTTTGATTACTTTGAAAAGATTTTGTAGTAAACGTAGATCTGATTAACCGGTTGGTGAGTAGAGTTGAAATATGCCTTTTTCCCAGGATCTGTACAGTTTGTATGCAGTGAAGTCTCACTTAAAGCTAATGTGAATATCATAATAACCTTGTTAAACTCTTTATAATTCTGGTTCATTTGAGGGCAGAACTTCTGATTAAAGGAAGAATTTTCTACAATTAAAAACCTTTTGTGTTAACTCTCATCAGTCAGTCGGAGGACAACATAACTGACATTTCATTTGATTGACATTTATTTAAAACTTTATTTCAATTCAAATATCAGAAAAAGTAATGAAAATAATTTAAAATGAAGTAAATCTCAAAATTAGTTCAAATTATTAAAAATTTTAAAATAAATGAATAAAAAGTTTAAAACGATTTCTTTGTAATGACTTTCAAACCTATTCTTCGCCAACCATTTAAACACTACTTCTTGTGATTCTTCGTGTGTTTGTCGGGACTGAAGATTATTAAACCGAAGTTATAGAAGTTTGCAATCAATAGACCGATAACTCCGATCCAAATGCCGTAATAAAGCACTTTATCAATTGTGCCGCCCTTCAGAAATAAGGGAGTGCCGTCCGGAACCTGTCCAAAAACAAATCAATGGGAATATCAGTGGTGAGCAGAGAGTGAAGGGTAGAATTACCTGAAACCAAATCTGCTGCTTTCTAAAGTCCACATATTTTCGGAGGCCATAGATTGGGTTAGTCGGGTCCCGTTTACTGGTGGTCGGAATCATTGAGTCGGGAATATCCCGCCATGACTTCCATCCGTGTGGGTTCGGGTTTGGATTGGCAGCGCCTGCAGAAGTCCGCGCAGACATCTGGTACTGAACAGACATAAGATAACAATTAAGATATCAATTAAGGTCTCATTTATGGCAAATATGGACCAAAACAGCTGATAATGACCTCAAGAACAGCTCAAAAACATTGAACGGCTTTTGAGGTGATTTTCAGGTGTTTTCTTTGAATTACAATAATCGCCGATATTTTGGCGAAAGCCTTCTTCTCGGCCACCGATTTGGCAATTATTTGAGACATCGTTTGGCTGTTAATTGACTGCAATTTAAGACAAATTTGTGTTAAAGTGTTTGTTGTCTTATCTCACAAAAAATGGATGACTTTATCACAAGTCTTGGGCCACACATTAACTACGAGTACGTAATTTGTGAGCACAACATAACCCTTTGATAGGGAGGACTCCCCGCTGTACCTCCTGTGTTGTCACAACACTGTTGTCAAAGGTGTTCACATTTCACTGATATGACCAAGGTGGTAGTATTTCAAACATAAATATTTGGGGGA
Source organism: Ceratozetes gracilis (assembly GCA_034694965.1). Classification (NCBI taxonomy): domain Eukaryota; kingdom Metazoa; phylum Arthropoda; class Arachnida; order Sarcoptiformes; family Ceratozetidae; genus Ceratozetes; species Ceratozetes gracilis. The sequence goes on along the minus strand of JAQIWF010001115.1, from coordinate 11,259 downwards.
ACTTTTGGTAAAACATTACAAGAATTATAAATTGATTGATGGCAAAGGGGAAGAGGTATAGCCAGGACCATCTCTACAATTTTTAAAAACTTTAGCATAATGTTTATGAATTAGTTCTAGATCTTTTTAATCTCCAAGAAAGGTTATCATGGCAAATAAAAATCAAATACGCTATCTCTGTCTGAATTTAAATGGCACTTCTCCTTGATCATTGTTTTTCTAATATGACGAGTAAGTAATTATCCCCCCTTTGGTGGTGTGGGTGTGATGTTTGGGTGTCTGTTTGGGCGCTATTTGTTTGGGGGTTTGAGAGAGTGTTTATATGACTGAGTGATATGATTGGATGTTGTGGTGGTAGTCATGGCAACACGTATTCCGTTGGCGGCCATAATGTTTATTGAATGTAATGACAATTGAGTGCTGAACACAACCTGTGATTCTCGACTGCGAACCACAACAACAATAGATTACTCTTCAGTCTGTTTAGGATCTAATGGCTGACAGTCGCAGTCAGAGGCGTCTCTTCCCACTCAAGACAATCGGCGACGTGTGTGAGCTCTTCCGGTCACAGCTGCGGCCCGACCGCCGACCAAATCTGGCGCAGCTCTCGATTGTGGCCGGACTTATCGAGTCTCCCCTCACAGCCTGCAGAGATAATAACACCAAAGAGGACTACTCTGTCAACTATTCCATGTCTGGCCAGTCCTTCTCTGCTCCAATGTCTATACAAATACCGCACATCTCATACAACACAGTGGACGCTCTCATGCATAAGTTCACCACTCAAATCAAAGGTATGTCCACTTATTCCGTCCCCAAAACACCATATAATCAGATATATGTCAGATATAGTGATAAATATGTCATATTTCAAGGTTTGAGTCTAGACAGGGATGTAGAGGACAGTTGTCAAACCATTTTTCTTAAGTGCTCTCTCGCGGGACAGACACCCGACTGACCACTTATGCCCTTTAGAACAGGTTTTCAGTGATGTCTCCGAAGAGAGATAAATGTGTTGTCTGTCAGACATCACGTATTGTCTTAATTCATAAAACTTTTTAAACCCAATGTTATCGCAAAATATTTGAACAATTAAGCCGTCAAAGTGTGTGTGGGTGACCAGGGAGGGGTCCACAGGGAGGGGGTCCACACTATTACACCCAAGTATTGCAATATTTATAATACCACTCAATATGAACTAGTTTCAAATTAAGTCTTGGGATAAAATTGATGTTTTCGGTTAAATTGCTTTAAATCCGGTTTAATTAAGCAAGATAATAAAATGGCCGAAATTTTGATCTGTATATATTTATAATTTCTATCTTGTTTACTAATTTTTCATCTCAAGTGGGATATTAGCCAATATTTGCTCAAAACCCCCTATCGTGGTAACCCCTGTATGATATGGAAAAATTTGAAAAAACGTTAACATTACGTGTGAAGACAACCACCAACTTTTGAAATGCTAGGGGAAAGTGATATTATGGGTAAACCCCCTTAAGATTAAGTGACCTTGCTCATCCCTCACTCCTTTATTTGATAAACGGTTTTATTTTGCGAATCCTTAAACTCCTTTATTACGTATTTATTGATCTGAAATCTCATGTTTTTCGCACATTTGACTCATTTTCCTTCTTTTCATTAAATTTTATTCAATTTATTGTGAAGTCTATGTTTAGAGTATAAGAGTTTGACGTCAATAGACTCGAGAATAACACCGATTCTGTTGTCATATTCTGTTCAATGCAGACACAAATCGGACAAAAAGTGCGGAGGAGTTCAGTCGTAGTTATAATTGATTATTATTACTATCATTGATGCGCACACTGTCCTGGGTATGAGGGAAAAGGGTTAAAATCACGCTTAATATGCAAATTCTGGTCAAAAAATTATTTACCCATGACTATGTTCTAATTGAGCTTAATATTAATGAGTAAATGAGCATGCTGAATTAAAAATAGTTATTTCACACGTGGGAAAGGGTTGGTCACCCCTTCCCTCCCCCTCAGCAGTAATTGTGTGAAAACAATGATTTCTATCACACGACAAATGAGTGCTCTTTTATTATCAGATTAATTGAAACATTTATTACTAGAATATCGTATATTTTTTGCTCGCATTTTATTTTTTCTGTTCATTGCTTTTCTTGTTTTCGTCTCACTTTCTATATATCCGTTTGAATGTTGTTTTTCAACGATTTTTGCTTTTCGTTTACATTAATGTTTCGCTCATTTATTTTTCGGCTCAAATACAGATTCAAAATAAATATTTAATTAATCAGAATTGCAATTATACAGAGATGTTCAAGGCATAAATGAGTCATATTTGCCTATTTGAGCGGTTTAATCTTGATTATTTTATTATAGATAATTTATTTATATTAAATTACAATGTTGCATGCTTGTTTATCGATTATTCATCTGAAGTGAGCATGTTCTGATGAATTAAGCATGCAATATTTAATTGACTATCTTGATTGCATGATAAATTCAATGAGCAATACCCGGGAGATAACAGATTATGTTACATTGTTGATTTTTTGTTTGTCATATTTACAATTGTGATGCTCTCACTTTTTTTAGTGTCCGCTTTCGAGAATTATAATTGAATTTATTTTTTGATCACATTTTCCTTCCCTTTTCCCCCCGTTTATCGCTATTTTGATATTATTTTTGGATTTTATTCAAACTTTTTTTTTCTCATTTTCTACTCTTCAATGAATTCCCTTTTGACGGATCAAAAACTGAATTTAGTTTCAATATTTTTGATCCTTTCTAAGAATTGTTGACATTTTTTTCACTGCTCTTATCCTTGGATCTAATCATATGATGGGCTTAAAAATGTAGAGAAATAGTATTTTATTCACTTTAATGTGTGTATCGATCTGTTGACACCGAAATCTGAGTCTCTCGTGTGGGCGACGCATAACAGGTACAAAAGCTGGCGTTCCCTTCGGAGCTGCCCTCAATAAAGCGGTGCACTCTCCGCCCCCATACGTACCTTATGATTATATGCAATATTGGTGTGGCCTTCGAAACTTGAGACTGCCTAGTTACATTTTAGGTCAATCAATATTTAATTTTGTTCTTGATGAAAACATGTTGAAGGACTTTAATGTAAATGATACTTAACGTACCAAGTACCTATTGACTCAATTGCCTTCCTCTGCCCATCTCTGTTCATATTTAATGATTAATGAATAGTATTTTCTTTATCGCAATGTTTGCGATGTTTTTACTGAACTATACTATTATTTATACAATTATTACAATTATGTTATCGCATAGAAAATCAATGTTCAGCTCATTCTGATTGTCGATTATCTTAATTATCGACTAATTGGTTGTAATGTTTATTATATTAAGTGAAAGATATTCTTAGAAATTCACTTTCAAAACAAGTTCTTTGTCTTAGGAAGTGATTATTGCAGCCATTGTTCAGACAAATAGTGATAATTAGGTCTCATATGTCGTAATCGAGTTGTTTGTGAAGTCTTCGCATTTTTCAATTGATTTAAAGACTTGTTTTTGCATTTAATATATTTTTCATTGAATAACATTTCGTTAATTAATTGAATTCATTTCTCTTTTGTATTCTATTAATAAACTGTTTGTTAATATGTGTCACAAGAAAATTGAATAAAATCTTTGTTTAACTTTACTTTACTGTTGAATGTCTACTAAATTGAGAGTAAATTTCGTTTTTATGACCGATTTTTATAACATGTTTTGATAGATATGACAAACAATTATTCATAGATTAGATTGTGTTTGAATTAAGCGTTTTTAGGACTTTACTGAGAAGTCGAGTGAAAAATAGGTTCTAGTCTTTTATGGATTGGCTTTTCATTCAAAATATTGATTCTCTGAATAATATTTTTTATCTTTTAATTGAATTCAATATTAGTTTTATATAAAAATCTTTTTGTGACGTCAATAGTGTTCATTAAAAATTAGATTCTTGGAAATGCCCGCAAAACTTCATTTGTATTGAAAATTATTCAAAAATTTATTTGATTTTCTATTGTCTTCAGAGACTTCTTGTCTTTCTTTGTATTATTCTTGAGATTATGTAATGATTTTGAAAATAAGTTTCCTTTCGAATGACTTATCGATCTCTTCGTTGATATAAAATGTTTTAGATTTTAATGTCATGTAAATAGAAGAGAGGCAGAGATGTATACCCTTTTTGAGGATAGGGATGAGCACCCTATCCATTAATTATATGATATCCAATATAATTAATGTAATTTTATACCTGCACGATTAGATGCGTGGGATTTTGCTAGGATGCTGCGAATGTTCAAGGTTGTTCTGATGAGTTTAATATACTTACTAGGTATTATCAGCTTGTTCTAATCAGATTAGATGAAATCTAGTAGGATGATATGAGTTGGTAAATGATCTTGCACATTCCTGTCCACAAAATGATTGATGATTTATGTAAAGTATATGTCAAAAGTCATTCTATAATTATTTGATCAAACATTTTAAGAAATTTTTGTCTTTTTATACAATTTAATCGATTCTTTGAAAACATTTTTCTCACTCAACAAAAATTGTATGAAATTATAAATTGTTTTTATTATTTTTTGAATATTAAGTACTTTTCATTGACTTAATTGTGATTTTATGCCAAAAACACTTTTGAATCAAATGATTGACTTTGAAATGAATAATAGTTTTTAGTTTTGTTTTGATTCGCTTTAAGAGAATTCTTGACAGAAATGTCACGAATTGTTTCACTGCTTAAGAATTTTAGGAAACTTTTTGTTTGATTTGATTTTGATTTTCCGCTAACTTTTTGCTGAGTTTTAGTCAAAGAGTTATCTTTGAAATTAAATTTTTATGATTTATTGCATTCCTTTTTGCACTAAATGCTAATTAAAACACTTTTTTAAGATATTTATCTCATGTTTTTGAAACCACTTATTATTAATGCCTAGAATTTCAATTAAATTGTCATTAATTTCAATCAAAAATTGTGTTTTGAGATAAGTTTGAACTTTATTTCAATGTTATTGATAGCAGCGGTGCTCTCGAGTGGCATATCCAATGAAATATTCAGATGAGTTTGCAACATTTGATTGAGAAGCATGCACATTTTATGCATTTATTGCAAATTGTTTGCAATTTGAGTTTAGTCTCACATCAAAACCTCTGACCTTTTAATGAAAATTCCTTTAAGTTTACCACTGATTGTCAGCTCTTAGCCTTTCCCACAACATTTGTGAGCATCTATTTAGGGAAATCCTCAAACTATAGGGAAACCCCATTTTTGCAATACCTTTTTTTCTTATAAACTATTAAAACCACTTTTTCAAAGAGGGGTTTGACTGTATTCTCGTGTAATTATAATTAAATTATATCCCTTTTCGATGGCATTTCAGATAATTGATTGAGTAATGAATTAATTATTTTTAGGATCAATTGATTTATCACTTTATCCAAAGAAGACTTCACGCGAACTCATTAAGAAGATATCGGACGTGATTTGGTCACATCTGATGCGAACCTACTATAAGGATAGGGCTCATCTCCAAACCATTAACTCATATCTCACCGGTAATAAACTCGACTCATTTGGCGTCGCCTATGCAGTGGTGGCCGCCTGTCAGCTCCTGGGACTCGATGACGTGCATCTGGCACTCAGTGAAGACCACGCGTGGGTTGTCTTCGCTGATGGTATGGATTGACATTTAAATTAATCTCTTTTTGGAGCAATTTTTAAGCACAACCTTTGTTTAGGCGAGACATCTGAAGTGACCTGGCATGGAAAGGGCAATGAGGACAAGAGAGGTCTACCCATTCAACTCAACGACTCGTGGCTGTATCTGAACGGTCACGCAATCATCTGTTCCCGATATATGACAGTCGCGGCCTTAGTTTCAGCGATGAACCCATCGATTAATGCCAACGAAGAATCTGAAGAGTTGGCTATTCTTCAGAAAGAGCTTCTTTGGATCCTCTATGAGAACAACCACTTAGCCCTCTACCCGATGGCAATCGGAAATCTGGGAGATCTAGAAGATGTCTGTCCGTCGCTGACGCCCAGGAAGTCTCCGATTGAACTCTTCTATGAAGCCATAAATGTGGCGAAGAAGACATACAACGACTCACATGTCTATCCCTATACCTATTTGGCCGGTTATCTCTATCGAAATGGCAGATTTAAAGAAGCGCTCAAGACTTGGGCCGACGGTATGTCCATAATTGTGTTGTTTATTAAATTAAATATCTATTAATTTGATTTGTTTTTGCATTAATAGCGGCACAAGTAGTCAAACATTACAACTATACGAGAGATGATGAGGAGATCTATAAGGAGTTTCTGGAGATCGCCAACGAACTGATCCCACATATGGTCAAAGTTGTGTCCGCCGGTGGGTGTGAACCGAGCGGTATGTCTAACAAACCCCTACTTCAAGACCCGGAATGTTTTGCGCATCTCTTGCGTTTCTATGACGGCCTCTGCGGTTGGGAGGAGGGTTCGTCTACACCTGTGCTGCACATCGGATGGGCTAAACCACTGGTGGCCACAATCGCCAAATTTCCGCACTATATCAGAGCCAAAGTCGATATTAAAGCCGACATTAATGAAGAGAGTGATGAACAGAATGAGGATAAAGTCGAGCACAAGGATAATGAGAGTCAGTCCCTAAGCACCGGACATAAAACAGATAATAAAAACAGTGAAGACATCAAAGAAGTAACGATTTGTGATATTCCTGACAATAAAAAGAGTAAAACTCAGAGAAGAAACGGAGGAATCGTTGACCTGAAAGCAGAGATCGAGGAAACGGATCTTCACTCGGATGCAAGTCTTGGGTAAGTCTCCAAAGCATTGCTTGAATTAATTAATTTGAATTATTCTGTGCTTTAAGTCATTCTGAGTCGGAACTGATTAAGTCTTTGGTCAAAGACATTGACTCAAGTGGTGAACCAAATCCGACAATCGCTGCGTTGGCCGCCGCCTGCAGTGAGAACATACTGAACCCCCGGTTCCTGTTAGGACAGGACATCGAGAATGCATTCACAGCTCAGTCCGATGGCAATAATGGTGTGTCGACTCCTACTTCACAATCGACTCAATTATTTGGTAAAGAATGCAATAAAAACATAAGCATTAAAGAGGAGAACATCTGTCCCGAAGACAAGCCTAGTGTCACACTTTCCAGTCAGAAGATCGCCGGTCTTAAGCACCTATTGCTGGCCGATAAGCTGAACACATCCGCCATTCAGTTGCAACTGACGGCACAGTCTCAGGTCGACACCAAAAAGAGATATAGACATTCCGGTAGGCCTTCCATTATATATAATGAATTCTTACACATTTTAATTATTCTGTGCTCTAAAGGCGGACCTGAATTTGATTTTGTGGCCACAACTACGACAACCCTCTCGCGCACAAGTAAGAGGATAAGAAGGGAATAAGTTCTGTGCGCTCACACCTCATCACTTGAGCGAACAGTGCGGCCAACAATTGAAGCAAAACTATATTTATGGCTAAAGTTTTAATTATTTCGACCAAAGTCTACATATTTTCGGTATTTTTTATGGTATTTCCTGATATTTGTCGCGTTTTTCGTATTATTTTCATTGAATTACATTTTATTTTTGAGTTTTTCTTTGAATTTATGGAAAACTTTGAATAACTCTTAAGAATTCATTGATCGCACCATTGATTACCATTTAATATAAGATAAATATTTATATAAAATATATTTTTGATTAATATTTAATTTGAATCTTCACAGCATTTGAATCAGGAATTCATAGGAAGTGTCGTTTTGTCCCAAAAACGGCATTCCTCTCATTATAAGCAATGCATTTCATCTGCGATTCATTTGAGACGTAAACTTATTTAACATTTAATTTCATGAATTCATTGAAATCATTGAATAATTCAATGCATTATTGATTCATATCTATTGAAAACATTAATTCAATATTTGTTTTACTATTGAATTCTCATTCAAATTAAGTCCTTTTTGTCTTTGTTTTCTCATTACTCATTTGAAAATTATTTCAAGCATTGAATTGATGCCAAAAAAAAGTCAAATCAAATTAAAAATATATTTTTGCAACACTTTTATGGATAGGAATCGAAAATCTGTTGTATTTTTAATGGATTTATGGATCATTCAATCAATACGTAGTGTCATCTTTGATGTCTTATATCTTGTCTTTAAATTCATAATAATCTTATGATCTCTTGAATACATTAACGATAAAAAACTGATAAAATTCTTCGGAAGAATCAGATCTCTTAACCCGAATGTATGAATTCATGTAAACACTATTAGATTAGAGTACGTACTGATTGAATGGTCCAGAATTATGGCTAAAACTATAGCAGTTTTAAACAATATTTTATTCTCAGTGCTATTAATTTGATTGCTTTCAATACTAATGAGATTTAATGAAATAATTTCTGAAAAAAATGATACTAAGAATGATATTCTCATTCATTGATTCAATAATTCTGTTGTCATTGAGTCCCCGATTCTGAGCCCTCTTTTGAAAGTCATGTTATTATATTTGGCTAATATTTAACGAAAAGTTGATTCCGATTATAGATTATATATAAAACACTATTAGATTAGAGATTAAAATATATTTTATGAGATATGAAGACCTCCTCCAAAGTGACCCTTATTTCTATAGAATTCTAGGCATTTATTGCTAGATTCAATTCTATTTCGATCAAGTTTTCCAAGATTCTTCTCCTACTTCATGAGGAACGCAAAGCATTTCTTATTTCAAATGATATTTCAATTAAATATTTTATTTTTGTCGTAAGATTTGGATTACATTTGTATTGATTTCAGCTGTAATTCAATAGAGTATATAATTTCGAGTATTTATCCGTCGCTTACATATTATTCATTGAGAAATGTATTTAAAAGTCAAGAAATGTTATCAAATAATTCGCTCGAAAATCATTTCAATCAGAACTGAATATTATTTACTATTTTCAGTCATTTTTGTCGATATTTAGATTGAAGTTTAGTTTCTTTTGCGGCAATTTTTCTGATTATCTTTTAATTCGAGTCATATTCTACTCAAACATATTTAAGCACTTTATTTATGAGATTTTTTTTACTCAAACTTATTATTAAAATTTCCCTCTTTTTGGCAAAACTTATCTCAATTTTATTTATTTTTCACTATTTTTTACATTCAATTAATCGATTGAATGTCGAAATAAGTCGTAAACCACTGGAAAGCACTCCAAGTCCTCTATTAATGGCTTTCTCTCTGAATAGTCAATAGTTAGACAACTCTTACGGCGAATACCTTCTCGTCATTACTATTATAACTACTATTAGAGACCCATATTTGCAAACCTGAAGGACAGACACTTTTAATGAGTCTATTAATTGGATTCTCTGTTTAAATGACTCACTGTTTGAGGAAAAGTATTTACTTTTCTCTCTTTTATTGTTTTAGGATTCGTTTGAATCACATAACTGTTAGCAAACTCTACACTATTTAACAATAGAAGTAGTGCTTAGTTTATGTCTATCCCCAGCACTGATAAACTGATTTTACCTTTGATTTTGAAGTAATGTTTTCATTAATAGATTTTCATTTCATTCATTAAAAAACGAGACATTGATTTGAATTAATCATTACATTAACTCACAATTCATTGAATGTTTAGATTTATTTAGCATTCATTCAAATCGACTGCAATTTTGTCGACTATTGAATACGAGCTTCACTTTTAGTAGAAATCCAATTCTCATGTCTTAAGTCCTTTAGTTTTGTTGAGACATTCATTACATAATAATTCATTGAAAAGCAAAAGTAGTATTCAATCGCAGCTCACATTTCATTGCAATTTTCCCACTGAATGTTAAGTTATTTGAACCTAATATTGCATTTTTTATCATTCATTATGCGATTCGTGTTATGATTTCATTATTTTATTTAATTATTAGTTTTTTTCATTGATTTTTGCAATGATTTTCTCCATTTTTATGCATTAAGTGATGAGAAAAAGAGTCGGTTTTCTTGTTTCGAGTTTATGGTCGGAGATATTCATCGATATTATTATGATTTGCACTAAAATTTTATAATTTATTTTTTGAATTCAAATTAGTGTTTATTTTTTCAATTTTTAGGCATTTTTTTCAATTAATTTGTTTGAAATTATCTTTTCCTCAAAAGACTTGTTTTTCGGTGTTTTTTGTGCGAAACTAAAGGTTCGGAAAACTGTTTTCAGGAAAAATTGATTTCAATATTACATCGATTTGTGATTTGAAACCAAATTCAGACTTTTTTTTAATGTTTTGTCGAAATTTTAGTTTATTTTTAGTTTTCTTTTAATGTTTTTTGTGTTTTTTATTGGAAATTATTTTGAAACTGATTTGTGAAACAGATTTTTGTGAACAAAATGTGTTAAAAATGAGTTCAGAATTGAAACCAAATCTAATTCTGAATTGAATTTTGACTTTTTTGTCAAATTGTCTGAAGAAATGTTTTATTTATTTACATAATTTTATTTCAAATCATTATATTCTACGAAATATTATATATTTTTTGAATGAAATTTCGTCAAAAAAGTTATTCATTAATAATAATAATAATAATTATAATAATATTGAAATAAAATTTGGAGAAATTGTTTATTTTAAAGACAGAAATGATTGTATAGTTTTGATGAATGATTGATAAAAAAAGATTAAAATATATTTACAATAAAATTTGATTCAATGTTTGCATTTAATTACTCTTTTATTCATTAAGAATCTCTATTCTATGGAAAGGGATGGACGGGAGGGATGGTATGGGGGAGAAAGTAATTAAATATGTTTTAGGTCAAACTTCAACCTAAGGGGGGATAAAGGGGAAATTTTGGGAAAACTCCAAGTCAGTTATTTTTGCCAATTCTCAGAATTTAAGGGAAAATAAATAACATTTTCCCAACAACAAGGGGTTACCATGGGGTATATGCGAATACCCTACCCACAGGTCAGATATTTTGGGCAAATACCCTCTAAGGTATTGAAAATTCTAAAATTATGTCTATGAACAAGCATTATGTCTAACGAGGTTGAGGCAAAAAGTCAGCCGTTTACCCCTCCCTCCTTACCCTCCTTAAGATTGAAGTTCGATAGCTACAACCGCCGACAACCCAATCGTATTTTAACTCGCTGGTTTGTAATGCATTAAAGTTTGATACTTGGTTAATTGCTATTTAATAATTTAGTAATTAGTAATTAATTAATAATTAGTTAATTAAATGTTTGTT
>JAQIWF010001114.1:0-13369 GCA_034694965.1 Ceratozetes gracilis | reverse complement strand
ATGTTTGAATTTTAATGAACTTCTATATTATTTGATTTCCATTTCTTCAAACTATATATTCTTTAATATTGTTCTTTCTTTTATCGAATATTTTGTTTCAATCAAATGAATGATATTTATGTGAACTCTTCAAGAAATGGTAAATAAGTTGTGATTTCTTGAAAGGATTGCATAAATATGGGTAAAACAAATAATAGAAGAAATGCTCACATGTTTTATGTATTCCTAATTAATAATTTGCTGTCAAATCCAAAAAAAATGATATAAAGCCTGAAAAGTGCCATTATTTTAATGAAAACCTAAAAATATTGAATTGTTTCCTCATCTCATCCAATAATAACTGTCGGAGAGTTTTGGCTGCATTTGGACCGTTACCTACCATTCCATTTGAGTAGACTTTCATATTGTGATAACTTTAAGGTTATTGCTCTCAAAATTGTGAAATTATTTGATTTTCAAGTATTGTTAAGTTATGTAAAATAAGATCAAATAATTTGCAGCCGTTTTAATAGGTTTTAAAAATTGTGTAATTAATTGTTTATTGATTTATAATATGAAACATAAAATGCATTGAATTTATGCAAAAAAATAAATATAAATATTTGTTGCATTCGATTACTCTTCGTTTTATTTGAGAGAGAATGAGAGAGAGAGAGAGAGAGAGGCAGAGAGAGAATGAGAGAGAGAGAGAGGCAGAAAGAGAATGAGAGAGAGAGGCAGAGAGAGAGAGAGAGAGGCAGAGAGAGAGATTTTGAAATAATTTATATTTGAAAAATTTAATCGATTTGATGGCAATCCTACACAGAATTGAGAACTTTTGGTTTACATCACTTTACCAAGGAATAGTAGCCTCTTTGAGTTTTTGACTAGTTAAGGTATAAGTTGTAGAGTTGTATTGAGTGTAGCGAGATATGGGTAAATTGGATCCTCATAATAGGATCATGGAGGGTAGTGTTCCTAAATTTTAGCTAAATTCCACCATACCTAGTATCTATATTTCACCGTGATAAAAAATTTACTTGTTAGCATTTGTTCAAAGGTGATTAATCACTGCTTAATACTTGGAACTAATACAATGTTGAGAGAAAGTGTCAAACTATGGCTTTTCTTTATAAAGGGTCTCAAACTGTCAAACATTAGCGTAACGTTATATATGAAGCGATCGTTTGTTTACATTCAATATTGAATTGAATACAAAACGCGTTTTTATTGAAATACAAATTAAATGCCGAAAACTAATCATAAATTTCAGGAAAGTATGTCTCAAATCAATTGAAATTCATATCCAAGACATTTACCAAACGATTGGGACATTAAAATAAGTAAACCATTTAATTGCTTTACTTATTTTTTTCAGACGAGAAGGTTCTTTGTTACCATGGACCTCTTCTCTATGAAGCCAAGGTTTGTCCACTCAATTGGACCATAATTTGTGACATTTCTTCTCAAAGGTTCAAAAAAGTCAGGAAAGTAAAGACAAAGAGGGAAAGGAGAGGATTATCCAGTATTTGGTCCATTACTTGGGGTGGAGTAAAAAGTATACATTTATTTGATCTCTTCACTCATTTTTGGCAATAAACAAGTCTGGGATAAGATTAGGTATATTTGGGCCAATTCTAGACTTGGTTATTAATGATATTGAAATAGTAATAATGTCTGGATAAGTCTCTCACAGGAAAAACCAATTTTAGATTTAAATTTTGAAAACACTTCTCGGGTTTGGAAGGGCTTTACAATTGTGAAGAGGGGGTAAAGAAGGGGTAAAACACATCTTATAAATATATTCCAGACTTGAATTTGGTTTTTTCGGTTTTGATTATCACTAAATCTATTGACATATAGTTGGGATGAATGGGTTCCAGAGGACAGAGTCATCAAAATTAATGAAACCTCACTTCAGAAGCAGAAGGAACTAAAAGACGCGCAAAAGTATAGAGAAATGCATTGTTTGTCAAAAAACTAATTTATAACTCATTTGTAGTAAAAATAATCGAAACAAAAGCGCGAAGAAAAAGTCTGAGGGGAGAGAAGCGGTCACTCCTACTCTCACCCCCGGAATCGACAGACCAAAGGCTAAAATTTCTAACGTCTCGAACATAAATGTTGTCACTCCTATCAGTTCCGAACTTAAAGATAATTCCAATGTTATTAAAGACATTGACGGACAGCGCAAGAAAAGAATTAAAATGGAGTCGAGTGTCGAAATGATGGACACGACGGCCACCAAAAGCTCAAACATTTCGATAGAAATTCCAAATCTTTTGAAGCAGTCATTAGTCGACGATTGGGAACAAATGAATGATAAAAAGTTGGTTCGATTGCCGTCTAAAGTGTGTGTCAATCGTATTGTCGACGATTACCTCAAACAACGGCTCAACCAAAAGTATTCCCTCTCTAAGGAAAGTGCGATCAAAGAGGCGGCTGAAGGTATTAAAGAATACTTCAACGCTTCCGTCGCAACTAAACTGCTCTACCCTTTCGAACGAAACCAATTGAAAGATCTGATTAAAGATCCAGAAGAAGATCCCAAACCATCGGCCGTCTACGGAGGCATTCATTTGTTGAGATTATTTGGTTGTTATCTCTTTATTTAACTCCAATTTTAATTTATTTATTTATTTGTTCAGTAAAATTGGGGGAATTCCTCTCTTATCTAAGTTTGGACGAAAAGAGCCAATCGTTGATTTTAGGACACATTCAACACTTCTTGAAGTGAGTGATAGAATTGATTTATATTTGATTGTAATTTGAATATAATGTTGAGAACAGGTATTTGGAACAAAACCCATCGCTCTTTACATCCATTGAATATGAATTGGCGTCAAATGATTACCTAAAGAAGTGCTCATAAATGTTATCAAATGATTGCAATATTCGTCAAAATTGTGTTTAAATTCCAGTTTCAAAACTAAATCATGTTTTGTATGAAATTTGCAATAAAATCATTTTATTTGTAATTATTCGGATGACTTTTCTTTTCTAAATTCTTAATTTTGTGACTCAAATACATTTGTAATTGAATTTTGAAGAGTTGTCTTCAAATGTGGAGTAAGACTAAGTCTGTGCTCATTACCAAAGTAGAGCTATGAGTCACAAATTGTGAATAAACTACTCAATGATTCGGTGTTTGCAACGGTTGTTGGAACTGATTTTGTGAGCAAAGAGTAAACAACTATTACTTCCAGTCATTTGTTTTGTGATCTTATTTTTGATGCTCTGGTATTCGACGCAACTCTTTAGCTTAAAGAAGATATTTGATACCCAATGATGTCACGCATTCTCTGTTTGTGAGGACATGTCTTAACCAATAGATGCAAACTTCCAATGCTTTCAATTCTCAAAATAGAAGTTCAAAAAGCATTTCTAAATATAGTATATCTCACTTCTGATTAAAAACTAATCATTTTTTCAATATTTCAATTGTTTTAAACCATTTTCGAGACATTAGTATTGAATTAAATTAATAAATGTATGAATTTTAATGAAAAGATGAGTTGATTGACACGGAATAGAGATAATTGTGGGCCAAACCCAACAAAATGGATGTAAAGAGAGAAAGTGCCAAAACTATCCAAATTAGTATTGGGATAACTCCTGAATTAGTTAGAAGTGAGCGCACCGTCAGAATTGGACACATCCCACTTGTGCTGTACTTTTAGCCATATATTCATCATTTACTGAATTCTGAGTTTCTTTGGATTCATTTGTGGTTTCGGTTCTATCGGTGTCGAAGTGTTTGCCTTCAGATAGTTGTTCAGTGATTCGCTTCAGCCTTACTTTCAATTAGTTTTATATTTTGTTAGAAATCAACCGAAAAGTGAACAAAAATGGAGGCAATCAAGAAGAAGATGCAGGCAATGAAGTTGGAGAAGGATAATGCTGTGGACAGGGCTGAGACCGCAGAACAAGGAGCCAGAGATGCCAACCTCAGAGCCGAAAAGGTGATTTTGGGTTATTGTGCTCAACATTCCTCTTATAATTTGATTCGGAAATACAGTCAGAAGAGGAGGTTCGAGCCCTTCAGAAAAAGATCCAACAAATTGAAAATGAGCTAGATCAGGTCCAGGAACAGCTTGGACAGGCCAATAATAAACTCGAGGAGAAAGAAAAACTTCTTCAAACGGTAAGTGTTAAATAAAATTATTCCTCTATTGTCTTATCCAAACTTTTCAATCAATTAAATTCTAAGAAAAATATTAAAGAAATGTAAGAATATTTTGTGGCATCAAATCTGATCTCATATTTATGGGTATATCTGAAAAATGTTTTCAAAAATAGTTAAAATGATAGCATTTTATGTTAATATTGTTATAAATTTGAGATAAAATGTAAAGAATTGAGAAATTGATGCGAATATGAGTCGGTTTAGCGCTGAATGAGTTCGAGTTTGTGTGTGACGTAAGTCATCCCTATTTGGTGTGAAGTGAACGTCGAGTCCAATACTGGTATTAATGCCAACACTTCTGCTTTATTTTGGTTTTCGTTCCGCCTTTAAACGAAACCTAAACTTAGTTAAAGTTCTGCCAAAAGACACCACTCTTTCCGACCATTCCTTTTGGAATTATTAATGAATTCCTATTTTCAACCGAATATTCCTCTCCTTTACGTTTATCTCAACTTTTTTTTTCGTTTTGGTTTTATTTCATTTCGTAAGAAATATTTTATGTTTAAAAATTTAAACTAATTTTATTGTTTTATTTTATTAAGTAAATTATTCGACACTCATTAAAAACTTACTAGAGCTAAGCTGACCTTGCTACTCTCAATATACAAGAGTTAAGTAAATAAATGATCCGAGTTTATTTAATATTCAAATTGAGCACAATTTTGGAGAAACTTAAATAGACATTGGATTGCTTTGACAGCATATAATGATAAGACATTTTTAATCACATATTTGTATCGAAACATAAAAGCCTTCTATTAGTCAAACATTTGAGACATTTATGAGAAATTTGTTTTGAGACATATCTCCTACAAAATCGTCTGAAAAACTGAGGAAAATTGGTGGCAGTAATGAAGGGACGAAATCAAGAGTCGATTGCCAACAGAACTGCTGGCGATGGCGCTGAAGATATGATTGAACCGATAGTTACAGACAGTGGTAACGAAGAGAGTTCAGAGTTCGCTGGTCTGCGCTGTTCTAGTCTTCAGACAGAAATCGTTCAAAACGAAAATAAGAGACGTAATCGACAGCCCAGTGCTGGATATCCCGGTCTAGCCTTTGGTTCGCCGATGTTTTCCGGAACTATAATGAAATTCAGTTTAATTTCTAACGAACTGAAAAACATACAAAATGTTTGGCTAAAAAGGGTATGCATTCCATCGAAAACAGCACTCATTGAACTTCTTCTCAAATCTCTGACAAACTTTTTAAAACTTTTTATTCTTTTAATCGATATTTTTTACCGAGTTTTCCATTTGAGACATCAGTCAAGTAATTGATGAAAATAAGAGCATTAGTTGTGCTCAAAGGGTATACCCAAAAATGTCACCATATTCTGGGTTAACTAAATTGAAGTTACGAATCCAGATCATTTAAATAAGATGAAATAGTTATACTCTATTTCAGTCTTGCTGATATATTTTCAATTTCCGTAAAAATTATTTCTGCAATTAGCAAGTTAAATTATTGGATAAGTTAGAGAAAAGTGATATAATTTTGTGTCTCAAACGATTGATTTAAGTATTTTAAATGTATTTCAAAACTTATTGTCAATCAAAATGAAGTTAAATTGAATATTGAGTGGAAATGCAATTGTCTTTAAAAGTTTGAGTAAAGGATTGATAATTATTACAATTCATTCAATTATAAGAAATACAAATTCTATCCATTTTTTACTTCTATATGAAACACATAAAGAGGTCTTCACTCCATTTTATACCACTTTACCATATCTTATGATTATTGTGATCACTATTTGGTTAAGAACATTAACCAGGATCTATTTGGTCAGATGGTTACAAATTGTGAAAGTATTTCAATGACTCCATCCATAAGACTAAGTGGCAATAAGTACTGAAAAATATTTGTAAAATTATCATAAATATCTTTAATTGGGAGAAAGTGATCTTTTTATAAAAAAAAATGGACCATTAAATGGATAACAAAGATTTCAATGACCCCAACGACACAGAATAACCGGTAGCCACTAGTTTTACAGGTTTCACAAAAATTGCCTTTTGATGACAACTCAGACCAATAATTATGAGCAGCGGTTCTACCCTCAGATCTTATTTTATACCTTGGTCTTTCTCTCCTTTTCTCTCTCATATACTCTTGTATCTATTTTTTGTGGTATTAAGATAGCATTTTTAAAAGTATCTGAGATATTACGCATTTTTTAATATAAATTATTACGATTTTGTCGATTTGAAGGATTTTTCAATTGAATTAAAACATTGAACAGTCAGTCACTGCAGAAACAAGTCTGGAGTCTCGAGTGGAAAGTTGTACAGAAAAGGAGAGTTTTAAAAGTATTTCATATGAATTGGACATAAGTTTGTGTTTGCGATGTAATATCGATCCCTTTCATACATAATAGTCAGACATTTACAGCATTTATAGCGTTCCCAACATTTAGTTTGTATTGTGTTTTGAGTCAAACATTCATTTAAAGTGAATTCAATTTTGAATGTAATTGTGTTCTCATTCCGACAAAAGTGTGTCTCATATATAATAATATATTGTTTTCATATTATTTAAAACCAAATCCATTCAATTGTTAACTCAGTCCACAAGTCGTGTCTTTTTGTCATATTTCTAAATAATCTGATATCAAGCGACCAAACGATGGCTCAAACTCAGGGATCTCTTCTTGAAGTTCTTAAGAAGAAGATGAGAGCAATGAAGGATGACTTGGAAGCGGCCAAAGAGACCACTGATGACACACAACTCAGACTTCAAGAAGAATTGAGACGAAGAGAAGAAGTGAGTCGGAAATTAGTTATCAAATTGGATGATATGTGAGGGGAACAGCCCTTCCTCTCAATGCCATCAATTATTTTAACTCATTTTCATTAATTGTTTTCCCATTTTAAGCTAAAAATGGTAAAAATCGACAATTTTTTTCATTTGAGTTCAAAAATTTTAATCATTAATCCATTAAATCCTAAAAGTTTATGGATTTGAGTTTGGGTTTGGTTTTAGGTTTGGTTCCGGTTTTTATCATTTAAGACAAATATTCCCATTATTTCAAGATTTTCAATGCGTTTAAAATGAGTGAAATTTGTGTGAATTTTTTGATAGCTTTGCAAATATCGTAAAAAATGAGCTGTCGTTTCATTGAATATGTATTTAGTATACGAATGAGACAATTGCTTTCCACTCTGGGGAGGGGTCGACCCTCTCTTCAATTTAAGTTTTAGTAAAAAACAGAGATTTAATTAAATTAATTCTTAAATAACGTGTATTTATAAGAGTTACTAAGGATGTGATGAGAGGCACCTCCTCTGCAGATCTGGTTTAAACATAAAACTTCGCAAAATTTTGTTATCGGAGATAAGTTTTGATGAATTGATTGTCAGATAACATGAATGATAGAAATGTGTACTCAAATGGGTTTTAATGGTCTCTAAACAATGCCATAAAATGAGATCATTTTGCAAATCGATTCATACATTTATTTTAATTTCTAATATTCATGTCCACAGAGTATCACATATTATAAGCATTTGATAGTAAATATTTTGAAAAACTACCCGTTTTTAATAAAATTGCGAATAAAACAAATATTAGGCATAATTAGGAATATATGACTTAAGTCTTGACTGAATCCATGTTTGGTTTGCTATGGAATGCAAACATCTGTCAAATATATGATTCGATTGATCAGAGAATATGGTTTAGAATTAATATAGTGTTGAAACCTATTCGGGTCACCATTTGTTATATGGTTTGATGCGATGCCACACATATTCTTATATTTATTGTATAATATAATTGTTATATAATATAAGTGACGTATGTTTAGGCCGAAGGAGATGTCGCAGCACTTAATCGTCGCATTCAACTCATCGAAGAAGATTTGGAAAGATCTGAGGAGAGGCTGAAAGTGGCCACTTCCAAGCTTGAGGAGGCCTCACAGGCTGCCGACGAGAGCGAACGGTACGGACTCTACGCCGAACCCCACATTTATTACCAAATTATTGACAAATTTTTTAATAGCTTTTGAGCCAAACTTTTTAAATAAGATATAAATCGTAGGAAAGTTTAGACCAATTGATTGAATTTGATTTAAAAAATGAATAGAATTAGAAAAACTTTGGAGAATCGGACTAATATGGAAGACGACAGGATATCAGTACTCGAGACACAGTTAGCTCAGGCAAGACTTATTGCCGAAGAGTCCGACAAAAAATATGAAGAGGTAAGGGTCAGGTTATCGGTGATGGGCTCTCTTTTCAATTCAGTGGCAAAATTTGGCTCTTCCTCTAAATATATCAAATTTGTCTGTTGTTCCGATTTTTGTCTCTATTGAAAGTGTCTATAATTTGTGTTAATAATACTGCATAGTATGCGAAAGATGCTCGAGCACAGGAGCATCACTGATGAGGAACGTATGGATGGACTCGAAAGTCAGCTCAAAGAGGCCAGAATGATGGCTGAGGACGCAGATCGCAAATATGATGAGGTCTGACAACTACTGGTCTTTTACTTATAAATCGCATCGACTGCATGACCAGTGCTTGTCTTCACTCACATTCATATTTATATTATTTCTATATTTTATAAATTATTTAATTTTTGATTTATTCATATTTTATTCGAATTTTATTTTGAATTTAAATAATATTAATCTTAACTCCAATTCGCGATTAAATATCTTCTAATTTGATAATTGTTCCAAATGTTGATCTGAGCTAACATTCAATGGATTGACACGACTTTAACTCAACTTTCGATTGTTGTAATCAATTCCTTCGTTCATTCAAATCAAACACTTAATCCAAGAGAGAATTGGAGCCACGCTTTCGATTGTTAGATAAGATAATACATTAGATAAAGGATTTTCTGATAACATTTTATCTTTTTGGATAGAAATGTATTTAGTTTTGATCTAGATCGTTTCACAACCTCTTGCATTTTGAAGCTATTTTGTGAAATTATGTGTCGAAGACTAACATATTGTGAAAGCTTTTAATAATCATTCAATGAATTTATACTATTTTGACGGTTGAGTTAAAGTAAACTGTGCTGAATAGGTGGCCCGAAAACTGGCTATGGTTGAGGCTGATCTGGAAAGAGCCGAAGAAAGAGCAGAAACCGGGGAATCGTAAGTATTATGCGATCGACTAATGAATTGGAGTTATTGTTGATTCGAATAATGCTTTTATCGCACATTTGTTTAAACATATTATTATTTATAAGTTTGTTCTTATTTTATGCCCGATTTGCCACTGTTTTGGTTTAATACCATTTCATTTAAACCATAATTTAATGATTGTGTGATTCTAACAAATAATTGTAATTCTCTTTTGACTCGCATTTAACGCGTGTTTAACCGAATGCATGATTGCATGGATCGCATCATTTGTCAAATGGACATAACAGATGGCCCGTCGTATTGCTATGTTGGAGGCAGACCTGGAACGGGCTGAAGAAAGAGCTACAACCGGAGAGGGGTATGTCTCCTATCATGGCTTTTGATATTAACACAATTTGTTTGGCATTTTGTATAAGAAAACTAACTTTTAAACTAAAATTTCAATCAATTAATAAAATAATGATTTTTACAGAAAAATCGTTGAACTCGAAGAAGAGTTGCGAGTCGTCGGCAATAACTTGAAATCATTAGAAGTTAGCGAAGAAAAGGTATGACTTTTCATATACTCAGCAGTGATTTGTTTGATTTTATTTAAAATGTTATGATTAGTTGTATTTATGGTGTGTCTGCTTCTCAACGCCTCATTTATTGGTTTTTTTGCTAACTTTTGCAAAACTTAATATACTTTTGTTTTATATATTTTTTAATTCCTCTAATCCTTCTTTTTTCGACTTAATATCATATTTTATACTTTTTATCAAAGATTTTGCACTCTTTTGAATGTTTGTACGAATAATAATGTAATTATTTTGTGGTTTTTTGTGATGTTTTGTATTGTAAGAAGGAATACCTCAAAACCCTTTTTCACGAATGTTTTTGATTTTTGTCTTTTTGAAACGTTTTGGAACTGTAGGCCCAACAGAGAGAGGAGGCATATGAACAGCAGATACGCGTTATGACCGCTAAACTAAAAGAGGTGAGTCCACTCTAACCACTTTCTCATTGATAGGCATTGCAAAAGGAGGAAACCTATGAAATGACAATAAGACAACAGAGTCAAAGACTTCAAGAGGTCAGACATTCTGTCCTGTTTTCTTTGTCCAGTTTCAGTGATGACTAGCGATTGGCACTCAAATACTTGTTCCTCAGTCTTCTCTTAAGGCATTTGCAAGTTTAAAATATAATAATGATTTCTTTTAGGCTGAAGCGAGAGCTGAATTCGCCGAGAGGTCGGTCCAGAAACTCCAGAAAGAAGTGGATAGACTCGAAGGTATGACTATTTGTTTAAAATACAGACATTACTCTAATACTCTAATGAATGAGCATTGAATTGATGTGACTATAATTGAGAGCAAAAGTAATGATTTGATTGCTTATACAACAGACGAACTGTTGGGCGAACGCGAGAAAACTCATCTCTTGCAGGAAGAGGTCGAAACTACGCTTAAAGATTTGCAGTCGATGTGAATTGACTGGCATTTAGGCCATCAAACGATTGATATATGTTTAACAAAAATGTGTTCGTTTACTAACTATAAATTCTACTAAATATACGCCATTCCTATAGTAATGACAAAATATTGAATATAATATTGAAAACTGCCTGACGTTCGGATGCATTATATATTCTTTCCATACATTCCTTACTTAAACGACATTTTATTAACGCTTTATATATTGTATGCATTAATGATTGCATCGATTGGAGGTCTCTTAGAGTATGTATTAATTCCTTCCCGTTTGCCATTAATTACCATTAATTGACTACTTGTGGACTTAAGTCACAGTTTATGTAATCTTGGAAATTGTCTTTTAGATGAATTGGTTCACGAGAAGGAAAAATACAAATCGATTTCGGATGAGTTGGACCAGACTTTTGCTGAACTCACGGGATATTAAATGGTCGAAATTGAAGTTTATATTTGGCTCTTCTGTCAATCGATTTGCACAAATCAAAAACCAATCGAAGAGACCGTCCGATGAAAGGCTTATATACCGTTTCGCACTTCTTTCAGTTTAATCACAAAACATTTGGCTATTATTTGATTCCATAACTCTTTTCCGTTTAGTTTCTGTTCAAATTCAAGCAAACAATGGGTTCTTAACTTAATTTACTTTAGTTATCGACAAAATCATTGATTCATTTGAAAATCGATTTTATTTAAATTTTAGAAATATATTTAAAGCAAAAGAACGCAAACTTTTATGTAATAAACGATTTGTCATTTGAAGAGCAATTATATTATGTATTATCAAAAGAAATAAAGTCTTTATTAAAACTCTTTTTTTTGCTTCGTTTGACTGGTTTTGCTCTGAAAGGCCTGAAAGACATCATTGAGTTCTTGCATGTCATCAATGGTTTGAAGTTCGACGAAATCGAAAGGACTCGAAGACTCGCTCTCAAAGTCTTTTACTATTTTACGTTTGATATTAACGTTTGGATCAATACTGTTATCACTTATATTATTGCAATTATCACTCATTTTAGGCAATGGTTTGAGTATTTGTCCTGGATTCAATTGAATTGAATTAATTGTCCGGCTCTCACTCCTAGGACTATCCCTTCCTTTCCTATGGTTTAATTCAATGTCCTTTTCTTCAAATTTCTCATCACTTTTCAGATTCATTTTTGACATAGAATTAGATAATTGTTGTCTTCTTTGACTATTCCTGAATTCAAACACTTCCAGAGCATACAATTCTGCGTTGAATTTGTACTGAAATCAACAATTCATGAGTATATGAGTGGAAGTAATGGAGTGATGGCTCACATGTTCGTCAAAGAGGTCAGGGATTATAGTTTGCTCGTCGGTATATGCACTGAGATCAAGAGGTCGGCACCTTTCAGACAATCGCATTGGGATATCCTCCACATAAACACCAACTGAGCAAAGAATAGGACAACAAATCAAATCATTGGTTCAAACAATTAGTGGATTATATTTACTTTCGTGCGATTTGTTTGACATTATTTGCAAATTATTTGCGAATTATATATCGATTGATTAAAACGATTACAGATTTAAAAGATTTGACAAAAATATAAAATTAAAATCAATTATTATATTCACAATAAATATATAAAAAGCAATCAATTAATGCTTTACTCCGACTCTAAACATATGATTAACAAAAACATAACTTAAATTCAATTCAAATTTGAATTTTAATCACAAAATTACTCAAAACACTGTTTATGTCAAGTAATGAGTGTTATGAATGAAATCTTGGTCCAAATGACGTTACCATGGTGCCTCTATCGTCACTGTAAGTTCATAAATAACGTTCACTCTATGAGAAGGATAAGGCGAAAAAAGTTTGGTGAGAAAAACCCGTAAACCTAACCGCAAAAACCTGGAAACATAAAACACACCCTCGTGTGTATTGCAGTAAAAATGGTTAATTTGAGCATGGATAATTTGAACTCAGAAACTTATCTCAAGTATATTTGTTGCCCTAGACCACTTCAAATTAACTATGTTCTACTGTATTGTACTACTAATTGGAGACTCAGCAAGGACTATGGGTTCATTGTATAATCCAAATTGAAAGTTCAAACTTAACAGGCAGAAAAGTTGCATAGCCATTAATTGATGAAATCTACCTGTTAAGTTTGAACTTTCAATGATGTTGGGTTACTCTATTAGTGTCTATGCCTTTGTACATAATTAGTGTAATAAATATGCCCCGAATCAGCTGTTTTCCAGTCACTAAAACTTATTTAAACCAATCATTTAATAATTAAATGTTATATTCTTTTGTTTTTATTAATTTAAGTTTCATTTGATTTCATTAAAATTATCAGTGGTTTATGTTTTATTAATTCTTATATCGAAATATAAATTAATTTTGACCATGTTAACATTGGCTCAGTGAGTGAGGCGTTGTGTTATTGGTGGGCGCCTGAGCAGTGTTCTGTGCTCTGCTCTGCTCAAGTACAATCATGTGATTTATAACTTTATGATTCATAAGATTTGATTCGCAATTACTACAAAACCCCTCATAAAGGACTCCATTATTATCAATAAGTTTACCACAAATCAGATTAAACTTAATATTGTTTTAAGTTTTGCATTATTTGCACTAAATTGCAGTCATTATGA
>JAQIWF010001113.1:0-13377 GCA_034694965.1 Ceratozetes gracilis | reverse complement strand
CTTGAAGTTAAGCTCAATTAAAGCCAAACAGAAGTGAAAGACTCGAGAATTTAATTTCAATACAAATAATAATAAATATAATCTAAATATTCAATAAATATATAAAATGTTTAAATTTAGTTTAAAATCACAGCAAAAGGGAAAATCATTGCAAACAATGAGAGGATGTTTGTGTTGGCGGCCAAAGTAGTCAATTCCATTGTATTGGATAAGTCGGGTTCGCCCCCTCCAGCCTTCGGCGCTCCGTCGGGATGATTTCCTTGTGATTGTTCCCCGTCCGTTGGCTCGGGTTCACCAACAAAGCACTCTTCGAACAATGGATGCAAATCTTCTACAGTTCGGCACTAAAATAAAAAATGGTTTTATGTAAAGCTCTGCTGATTAGAAGAATGACTCACATCATCACTCCATTTCTCTGTCCAGGGGTCGACCATTCGGATGATACAGTATTTGGGTCGGCCCCCCATATTGAAGAGAAAGATATATCCAAGTTTTTTGGTTCCGTCTTCATCAGTGAAATCCATGACATCCTCTATCTTCGCAAAGATGGAGTTCTCCATCTTCTCGATAAACGGCAATTTAGTGCACCTTTTGGACGAACAGTTTTCAACTCGATGTAAGACCTCCAATGGTTTGTAAGCGAAGTAGTTGGTCTTGTCCATTCTGTCGTACACATAGAAGACATCCGCACCGTCTGTACTATAGTAAGATTTGATGACTTTCTTCACAATCACTGACGAGGGATAAAATGATGTCGTATTGTCCACATGAATCCATTGGGGATTGTTATCAAAGAGACACTCGTGGGTCAGTTTGGACTCACTTCCCTATCAATCGATTAATTAGATTAACTGTCAATCAATTTAAAGGTATTACCGAATTCTTGAGCGAACAGATGAAGACATTGCCTACACTCTTGAACTTTTTCTGAGTCTCCGTCTTACCCCGGGCAAATATATAAAAACCATATCTGTTCAATATTTTACTGTAGTCCACAGCTTTGGTCGACTCCTTTACCATATGGAGAGACATCGGATCGTCTGAGAAATCTATTGTGAAATTCCATTCACTGCCGGCCCTGTTGTGCATCACAAAAGTACTTCTACTCATGTCCTTTACTAAATCTGTTCCCAATGGGAAGTATTGGTATATTCCCAATCCTTCATAAGTGCCGTTGGGTTTGATGAGTGAACACCAGTCCTCTTCTGACCGAATCGATGTCAAACTCAGAGCCAATACAAGAATTGAAAGCATTGTCGAAGACATTGGAAAAACTATTCGTTATTTGAAATCAAGTGAAAAGCTTTTTAAACCAAATTCTGTTCAAAACATTCAAATCGTCTGAATTCGAGTCAACATTTCACGTGATTTGCAAATTGCAAGAGTATTCACGCGATCATTGACTACCTTTGCATATGTTTTCATATAAAGTCAGATCAAAATGTCATAAATCTGGAGAGACTTCTAGTAGTTTGAAGCCAGAGTTGCCAACATCTGAATTG
The DNA here is from genome assembly GCA_034694965.1 of Ceratozetes gracilis. NCBI lineage: Eukaryota > Metazoa > Arthropoda > Arachnida > Sarcoptiformes > Ceratozetidae > Ceratozetes > Ceratozetes gracilis. Next base: position 11,875 of record JAQIWF010001113.1, on the reverse strand, counting down.
CTGATCAGTGATCACTATTAGGGGTCTTTCCAGACTTATGACATTTTGATACCGACTTTATCTGTCATATTTGGTAACATTTAAAGTGAATTACAGTTCAGATTCTCTCAAATTCTTGACTATTCATTAGAGATAACCCACTCTTGAAGTTAAGCTCAATTAAAGCCAAACAGAAGTGAAAGACTCGAGAATTTAATTTCAATACAAATAATAATAAATTTAAAACAAGAATTCAATAAATATAATAAAAATGTTTAAAATCTGCTGAAAATTACAGTGAAAGGGAAACCCATCGCAAACATTGAAAGTGTGTGTGTGTTGGCGGCCAAAGTAGTCGATTCCAATGGACTAGTGGTGGGATCCTTCTTTCCTCCTGTGTGTACTGTTGTCGGCTTTTTAGTAGTAAAGCACTCTTCGAATAACGGCAGCAAATCTGATGAAGTTTTACACTAAAATCAAAAATACTTTTATGTAAAGCTCTACCGATTAGACAATGACTCACTCCTTCACTCCATTTCCCATCTAGCATGGTTGGGGTTGTTTTTTCCAGAAGTCGGACGGCACAATATTTGGGTCGACCCTCAATATTGAAGAGAAAGATATGACCCATTTTGTTAGTTTTGAAGTCATCATTGAAATCCATGACGGCATCAATGTTGGCAAAGAGGGAGTCCTCCATCGTCTCGATAAACGGATATTTGATGCACGAACTGGAACTCAATGAACAGAAGTTGTATCTAGTTGTATTAAGGAGCTCCAATGGTTTGTAAGAGAAGTATTCGCTCTTGTTCATTTTGTCGTACACATAGAATGTACTGGCATTACTCTTGAAAGAATATGAATGGACCTTTGCCTTAATTATCACTGACGAGGGATAAAATGGTGTCCAATTGTCCTTATGATTATATTCGGGATTGTTATTGAAGATACACTCGTGTGTGAGTTCGGACCCATATCCCTATCAATCAATTGATTACTAAGACTATTACTACCCGTCAATCAATTTAAAGGTATTACCGAAGTATAAGTAATGAGTGAACAGTCGAAGAGATTGCCGCTTTCACGGAACTCATGAAAAGACTCCGATGTGGTATTCCTTTCATTCATAAAAAAGCCATATCTGTGGACAATATTACTGTTGTTCACAGCTTTAGTCGATTTGTCAGTCATATGGAGGGAAATGGGATCGACTGAGAAATCGATTGTGAAGTTCCATTCACTGCCTTCCCTGTTGTACATCACAAAACTACTGTCCCTCTTGTTTTTCAACTTAGTTGGATCCTCAAAGGGTGTCAATGTGTAGTGACGGTATATTCCCAATCCTTTATAAGTGCCGTCGGGTTTGACGAGTGAACACCAGTCCTCTTCTGATCGAATCGATGTTAAACTCAGAGCCAAAACAAGTATTAAAAACATTGTCGAAGACATTGGAAAAACTATTTCTTATTTGAAATTAAGTAAAAAGTCTTTGAATGAAATTCTGTTCACAAAATGTTCAAATAGTCTGAATTCGAATCAACGTTTCACGTGATTTTCAAATTGCAAGAATATATTTACGAAATCATTGATTGTTATATTTGCTTATATCAGTCACATTTGGGGACAACTAAAGTGAGCCTACAGTTTAGATCAGGGAATAGCAAATCTGACCAAAGTAGGTTTTTCAATACAGTGCGTAAAGAAAAATTAAACTAGGTTCTTAAGAATTGAATAATTCTGGAACTCCTGGTTATTATTGAAGTAAACCAGTCAAATTAAAACAATAAATGTCTAAATGTTGTAAATTTATTCTTCCATTTGCTCCTCTCAATCATTATTGAATATGTTAATAATGCCCAGAATTGCCATTCCCTTGTTTAGATTCTCTCAAATTCTTGACTATTCAAAAGATGTGCTTGATAATTGACATTCTTACTGAATGAATCACCGCTAAACCAAATAAACATCAAAATCATCTATCTATTTTGATGATCTATACCTTTTTCATAACAAGTAAGCCCTAATATTACACTTAAATAGCATTTAAAATAATACTAAAACTTTAAGTATTAATACAAAGTCTTTTAGACTGACTTTCAATTGTTTTGTTTACAAATCGCGAAAAGTCTTTAATTATTATTAAGTTATTTAACGTTAAAACTAATTGTCATTAAATTGTGATTAAAACTAATTTCACTTAAAATGCATTTAATTAACGAAAATCTTTGACTATTTGATAGTTAAGTTGAAAATGTTATTCAAATTTAGCTGAAATCTGACGTTAAAAATGTGTTAATGTTTTGAGATTTAAATGTCAAATGTTTTGCGATTAAAACAAAAAATCTCTAAAACTTTGATTAAAAAATAGTTTATTTATAATTGAAAAGCAATTCATGTGTTTTGCTATCAATTGAATGACTGATAACTCGATGAAACAATAAAATGATTTAACAAATCAATAATTCACTGATGAGTTTATTTTTCGTCATATCATTTCAAAAAGATTTATATAATTTTTAAGTTTGAAAAACTCCTAGAAATTGAAGTCATATTAGTTTTGCTCAGTTTTCTCATTCCTGTTATATATTCTCAAAAGTCTTTCAATAGTTTTATTATTTTATATCAAAAGTTTTGCTCATTTTGTGACTGAATTTCACTGAAATTCATTTGTTTTTAAATCAAGTCTTTCATCGATTTTAAGACATAATCTGTTCTAAAAGTGATATTTTTGCATGAATTGCATCTAAACCGAAGGGACAGAGAGTGGACACTCCTCACAGAAGTTGATGTATGTCTTAATTTCATAAGAAATGTCAAATTTGACAAATCATTAATCAATCGCTTAATGTCTTAATTTCAACAGTATTTCGATTTTGACAAATGCCATAAAACTGGTCATAATAGTGGAAAATTGTCTGCATTTTCAGCTCAAAATCATAATAAAAATGCAAAATCAAAGCCAACGACAGATGAAATCCAATGCACTTCTTTTACTCAAGAGTGAGATCTCACAGGATTTGATAGTCGACTACGTTATCGATCATATGATAGAAACCGATGTGTTTACTGAAGAGGACAGGACTGTAATTCTGAGCAGTGGTCAGACTCTTGGCAAAGCAGAGGACCTGAATGTTAGGGACGAAGTATTGCGCTTACAATCAGAGAAATTCATTGACTTATTGAGAGAAAAGATGAATACAAATGACTTTGCGTTCAATAACTTCATATTTATAATGTTGAAAGAGGGGTATTACCCCTGGTTAGGTCACAAAATACTGAATATGGTCATGCAAATGAAGATAGAGGCCGAAGCTTTAGCCCAATTGACTACATTATCGCCAAAGTTAGTGTTTTTTATTCTGTCCACTCTTATCGATTGCTGTTTGGGCACAGGTTAGAGGAAAGTGTTGTTATCTGTCACGATGTGCCCAATCAAGTGAAGAATTTACTCAATAGAAGGGAGAAATTAGAAGAAATCCGTCAAAACCTCATCAGATTTGGAACCAAAGGGAAGGGTTGGCTTATTCTCCATGGAATGGGAGGCAGCGGTAAATCAATTCTGGCGGCGGAGGCTGTGAGAGAGTGGCAGTGCAATCACTTTGAGCATGGTATTTGGTGGACAAACATTGGTCAGATGATCAATAACAGCAAGTTTGATGAGTCAATGCTCTTGATTAAAATGCAGTTATTGTGGGAACGGATCATCTGTCGGGAAACCACAAAATTCGAGTGTTTAGAGACCGCTATCTTAAGACTTAAGACTCATTTCAAGTCTGTTTTAAATCAATTATTAAATTTATTAAAATTTATTTAATTTTTTAGAAAACTTCCGAAATCTCTGTTAGTTTTGGACGACGTCTGGAATAAAGAGGTTTTGGAGAATTTTGAGGTCGGAGTGCCGATTATGTTCACTACTAGGGATACGGGTATAGTTCCCCGAAGAATACCAGACTGTGACAGACATGAGGTTATGACAGTGACTGACAACGATTATGGACTGTCACGAGAGGAAAGCAGACAACTGTTGGCTCTTTGGGTGAGATGTGAAGCGAATGAACTGAAGGACGAGAGCGTCAACAAAATCATTGAGAAGTTTAAAGGTTTTGTCAATATTTGAAACACTTCTCAAACAATTGATCACAAAATTCTCTAAACTTATAGGAAATCCTTTTTGTTTGACACTAATCGGGAGTTTTATGGAAGATTTGGGTAATGAAGCCGAGTCTTGGAAGTCGTTGTATATCTCTGTGTCCAGAGAGTACAACCACGAGCCGAGAAGCCCCAGAAGACGACATTCCTCCGGTCCCAACAATAGTTTTCTCTATAATTCGTTTGGTTTCGATACTCTCGTCCAACACTCTTATGACGCCCTCAGCGAAGACTTGAGATCTTTTTACAAATATTTTGCTCTTTTTCTCGAAGACATTCGGATCCCCATTGAGGTAAGTGTTGATCATATTCTGTGCGGCCATTAATTTATTATTTGAATATTATTGTCCTTTTTTTAAATCAATTGCTTAGCCATTGAACTAATATGTTGTGTCGCACAGGTATTCCAAACCATTTGGGGTTTGTCTAAGTTAGAGGTCAAGTGTATTATGAATAAATTGGTGGAGAAATCTCTTGTAATGACACTAAAGACCAATGATATCAGCCTTTATATGGTTCACAACATTATCCTTAACTTCTTGAAGACTCAGTGTTCACATGAGCTGGAGGTGAGGGCTGTCCTCTTCTAAGCATTGAAATGTGATTTAATTGTCTGTTCAGAGCCTTCACAGCAAACTTTTGGACAGTTATTTTGAGCGGTGTTTACAATCCGATGGTTCCTACAAATACTCAGAGCTTCCAAATGATGGCTATATTTACTACTTCTTAGGCTATCATATCTACAAATCTAATCGCGTGGATCTCTTTTCCAAAATATTCCTCGACTTGTCATTTGTGGTCAACAAAATTCGATATACGGATCCCAGCGATCTATTGAACGACTATTACAACTATAGGGAACACTTCGAAAATGTATTACATATTAATTAATTTGATATTAATTTAACTCAATTTTGATCAGAATTTTGACAGATATCGAGATTTTCAGACATTTGTGGCCATAAATGCTGACCTCTTATGTGATTTAACTATTGATGTCAATCAGTTGGCATTATGTCAGTCCAATGACTCCCAGGTCTATAAAAATGCTTTGGATTTAGTCTCAAATAGTGGCAAACTATACCTCAAGTGGTGGTCAGTCCCAAACATTTAATTAAAAATTATCTGATTTAATGAAAACTTATTTTTATTTAGCAATCAGTCAAATGTGAAAACATCTAAACTCTTGTCAACGAGAATGCACTCGGGAAGTGTCAAATATGCTGTTTTTGACCCCAAAGGAACAGTCATTGTGTCCGTTGGAGCCGATAAACTGATCAAAGTATGTATCGTAATATACCTCTCCTCTAAAATGACAGATGGGTTGAAACATCTTTGCATCAATTAAATTATTTGCAGACCCATACCCTTCCTGTGCTCTATTTATTTCTCTAATCCTCTTTTGTTTCAGTTATGGGACAGTAATACAGGAAAGCAGTTGAAAATACTTAAGGGTCACCAAAACACTATCAACTGCTGTCAAATCTGTTCCGATGGCACGACACTCATCACTGCCTCAGATGACGGAACGGTAAAGGTTTGGGACATTACTTATCAGGATATAAATGGAAACGACAATATGGAGGTATTCTCTCCCCGTCCCCGTTCAGGGTCTGAATATCCACATATATTCAATGGTTCGATGCTTTTTGATGAGTCCACTCATACTTATGACGAACACCAAAACATGAGCGCTGATGACAACCCAATAGAAGTCAAATGTTGTGCCATATCTGCCAATAGAGACAATTTAGTCGCTTCGGGTGGAACTGATCTCCAGGTTCACATCTGGCGCTTGTCTGATATGAAACAGTTAGCAATTCTGAGCGGACACACCTATACAGTCATGAGCTGCCAGTTCTCAGCCGATTCCAAGCGAGTGATCAGTGCTTCGGGCGATGAAGTCATTGTTTGGGAGTGGAATACCCGAACCATAATTAAAACGCTTAAACATGAGATGTGTGTTCAGAACTGTTTGTTTGGCCCTAAACTCGATTACATCTTCACATCTTCTGGAAGGTATGTCTTCCAATGGAGTTCCCTTCCGTCTAAAGAGTCACCCGTCAAACGATTCAATAATCTAAAGACAAAGTATTACGTAAACCAATGTACGGTCAGTCCCGACGGCCAATACGTGGCCGGATGTACAACCACTGATCAGGTGGTGATCTGGTCTTTGAATGCCTTTTCCAAAATAGCCGTCGCAACATTTAAGTGCACCGATGCTATTCACTGCATTAACTTCAATAAAGATTCGACTAAACTCCTGAGCTGTTTAGAAGATGGGACTGTCATCATATGGGATACCTCTAAGACTTTTGGTGCTTCAATGGTCGCGCTTAGGAAGAAGTTTTCAGTTCAGAATCAGAGAACAGACCTCAAAGTATTAACACCCGATGAAAACGGAACCCTTCGCCTCTTTGAAGGCATTGAAGGTATGTGTGCTGTTAATCCATTTTTACTTATTCTGTCCTCTAATTAGAAGTCTCTTAATTTGTAGGCAAAGAGAATAAGACACTGACTCTGAAGCCCAAACCAACGCACAAAGATATAGAGGGCTCACCCACTTATGACATAACCTGTTGTGCGCTTTCAAAGTATTGTGATATTCTGTTCGGCACTTCCGATGGGGAGCTTATATTCCACGAGAACTCAGTGAACGAGACACACCATTTGGACAGACACGAGCGTGAGGTCACATTTTGTGCATTCATTGAAACTCTGACTAAGTTTGTCAGCGCTTCCAAAGACTCCACATTTCGAACATACAGACGATTTTCCGGAACCTACGACTGTCCTAAAGAAGAGATTAAGTCTGATTCAAATGAGGTTATCCTCAAAGATATAGACTTCGGACCTATAGTTGATTGCAAACTATTCAGTCGTGGCTTAAAATGTATGGTTTGGTCAGAGAACGGGTTATTATTCTTATTAGACCTCAAAAGCAATCGACTGCTCGACAAATATGACAAACAGTCGTCACAAATAAATTCAGCGGACATTTCCTCAAACGAAGCGCTGATCGCAACGGTTTCAGCCGACAGATCTGTGAAACTGTTGCGATGGTTACCCAATAATTCCAACTCTACTGAGAATATATTTGAAATAAGGACACTCACGAGTGACTCCTGTCCGCGGAGTTGCCGTTTTTCACTGGACGCTAAGTTTTTGGTCATTGGCTACGATTCGGGTAATATAAAAATCTGGAACTTTGAAAGAAATGAGGACATCCGAACGAAACAGGAACAATTTTATCACTTCAACGGACAGCATACTGATTGGGTCAATGACTTGGCTGTCTCTCCCAACGGAAACCTTATTATATCTGTGAGTAAATCCATAAAACTATGGAACAGATCGGGAGAACTGTTGCAGACTTTTAAAACTAATGGCGGAGCGATGAGTACTATTTATAGTAGTTTTGTGGACCCGAGTCGGAGCTCAGAACCCAATCAATTCAACAAAATAGTGACCGTCGATGACGCGGGTCTTCTCTATATCCTTCAAATTTTAAATTTTTAATGAATTCGAGCTTAGAATCAGTTTTTGTATTTATGTTTTATTAATTTCCGAATTTCCCGGCAAATAAGCCCCAGGGTTACTGATGAACACCAATATATGTCACTTTGGGCTTATTTGTCACAAATTTATGTCATATTTTATATTTAATTCTCTTTTTTATTTACATTTAATTTAAAACTAAATTTATTTGACATTCCGTCCAAACGGACGTCCATTGACTGAGATTTTTGTGTCTTAAAAGTATTTTCTCTTAAATAGAGTTTAAATTCATTAATGAATTTTCGAAAACAAATATTATATAAATTTATTTGAAATTATGTCTACTTTTCATGAATTTTGAATAAAGTTTGAAATTTTCAGAAATGTTTTGCATTTTCTTTAACTACAAACACAAAACTTAATTTCACATTTGTTCTTGTCCAATTCATCAAAGAATATCGTTAACCTGGATATTTCATTATATGGTCAAAGGACATTAAATAATTCTAAATTGTTTCGGAGACATTTAGTGGGCTTTGCTTTACTTCTTTATGTCTTGAGCTGAAGGTATAGGGGTAAAATTCGCTTTAAATTAATTATCCAATCAAGGTGATATGTGTTTTAAATAACATTAATTAATATATTAAAATATAATATAAGAAACTTTGCCCCTAACATTCAATTTGTCATGGTTCAGGGATATGTTTCAAATTTATCTGCAATTTAGCCTGGGTCACATCTTATCGCAATACTAGAATTGCATATAAATGTGTGAAAATATGTATAACTTATATTTATCATGTTAATAAATCAAATATTATGGTCGTTAACCTCAGAATCTAAATTACATACCAATTGTTCAAATCATTTGTAACCCTTTCACACAAAAAGAATAAAATTAATTATAAAATAATTTATTCGCTGATAAATTGGAGTACAGTTTATTGACTTATGATTTATAGCACTTCCCTTTCGACAAATCCAATATCATATTCACGACACTATCGATAGTATTCTTTACGAACAAAAGGTTTTCTTCACTAAGATTTCGGGTGTCATCTGTTGATCGGTGGTAACTATTTTTCATATTCCTCCTCCAGGGGCCCAAATCAGTGATCAAAATGGCTGGAAATGTAAGATAACGTTGAGTCGGGTACCAGAAGGAGGCGTGATCTGAACGGGTGAACGTCGAGTACTTATACAGTCTATTCATATCTAATTGAGATCCAAATTCAGGCAGAGTCGGGGCCATTAAAGACAGTCTATATTTGTCTTTATTCAACCAATTCTTCTCCAATTTTTCATAGAGAGGAGTGTCGACTCCTTTTCGAGCCCAGACAGCTGCAAAGTCTCCTCGATAACCATTCCTCTTGACTTTTGTCGACCACTCCGGTAAGGAATTCTTAATTCGAGAGAAACGCAAAACAAAATTTTAATTGAATGTTGAGTTTAAAGGACTCACAGCTATAACTCCGAGGGACTGACTGTTGCGGGTCATGTCATGTTCCAAAATCATGTCCATAATGATGGCACCGACCACTTTGGCTCTGTTTTTGTTAACTTCAATAGGAATGAGATAGTCTTTTACGAAATATTTGCTTCCTTTCAGTCCCTAAAAGAAACCATTTTTAGTGATATCTTCAAAAGACATGAACCGACGTCTTCTTCCATATCGAAGAGAACAAACATCAAAGTCTTATCGAGTTTACAGTTGTTTTCAGAAATAAGTCGCGCCATTTCCATGACAGCGGCACAACCAGAACCGTTGTCATCAACTCCGGGTGACAACCGAACTGTGTCATAATGTGCACCTATAATAATAATCTGATCTTGGCCTGTTCCCCGTTTGGTGCCTGGCCAAATAGCGATTATATTGTGCGCCTTGTCTTTTGAGCTCGTTTTGCGCTGTAAGGAAATGTACAAATTAACTAATAAGCTAACTAGTTTAGTTATCGTTTATTACAAGTTAATTAAACGATTTAAATATTTGTTTAAACAAATTTTTGGTACAAATGAGAGGGACTGACCATTTCCGAGGGCCAAAAACTTTGTGCAGCTGTAGTGAGTCCTAAGTCGACAAAGTGTTGCTTAAGACTGCGTTTGGTTTTTCTGTACGAACTTCTATCTCCCAAATGACTCCTCACTCGAGTGAAGTACTCAGTGATGGTATCCCTAATACTTTGTGTATCACTCATTGGTATCACATATTGTTTATTATAATTGGAATCAATTGAATCAAATGATTCAAATCTAGAAGTGGCGGAACTCATTAAGTCGGACTCACTTCTCAGTTCTGCACCCTTTGGCAGCACACCCTCAAACACTAAATAACTTATCCTTTGGTCAAAGTCTTGGTTTTGAGTCCACCAGTCACTTATATTCCAGTGGTTGTCATCACTTAAGTCCTGTCCGAGTGTTTCACAAAAGAACACGAATTTTATAATAAATAAATACGAAAATCTATTTAACATTTTTAAGTGATTTATATAGACTTCAAAATAAAATGTCAATCATTTGAACGACAAGTTTCCAAAAATAGTATAGATTTTTGCAAAACTATATGGAATTTTCAAAAAGGGTATCGAAACTAAAGTTATAAGCATTTGTCGGGATGTCAGAGCATTTCCTCATCACAATTAAGAACACTTTATAAAAACATAATAGATTTTAACCAACAATTGAAAGGTTTTTCAAAAATAAACACTTAATCGAAAGTAAAACTTGTTTTACTCATTCATTTCTTACTAATCATAGATTTGATCGAAACTTTTTATTCAATGTAATTATTGGCAACTATTGCACGAATACCTGGCGCTCAGGCTTTCTCACAACTGAACGCCAATTCCTCCCTTTCAGAGATATCACACAATTATTCAATGAATTAATTGCAACAAAACTCGGATTCAATGAAATGTGAAATTATTTTTTTCATCAATCAGTGACTCAAACAAAGCTTTGTCTTCACTTCTTATGATTCCCCAAAAAATTGCAAAAACAAAATCAATTTATTATATAATTAATTCTTAGGCAACAACTGTACTGAAGAAGAAGTTTTTTCTCATAAATAACCGGTTCTTGGAATCGGAATGATCCTAAAAAACGAGAAACAAATAATTTGATTTCGAAAGTAAACGCAAACCACTTCTCAAATGTGTTTGACATTGGATTTTGATTTCTTTATTCAATTGTTTTTACTTTTAAGTCCCGACAAACTAGATATGAGCCTATGTTTTGAGTTCATACCCCAGAGAAGGCATTCCTTTAGAGTCACACCAGAATAATAAACGAATTCAAAGAATTTAAAAGTTTATTCACACCTTTTCTTGACTTCTCCGATGTTCAATAAACAAGATCTGAAAGGGAAGGGTTAAAGAGGAAAGGTATGACAGGTCCAGAGCAAGAGCTCGAACTGTTGATCACTTGTTTGCCATATGACAATAAAATTGTGTCATTGCCTTAAATGTGACAAAACTTTCATTTATTTATTAATTGGTTTTTTGTTTGTAATTTAATTTTCATGTCTTTACACTCGAATTACTTAATTGAAAATTTGAATAATTAACTCAATTAATAACAAGGATATTGGTGATGATAAGGATGTCCAAGCTTAATTCCTTGAACTCAAATGGGAAATGGCTAATTGAATTTGAATTGGTTATTATCAGTGTCCGGACTTTGAAGTAAAGTAAACAACATACAGTATAACTGATTAGATTAATACAATTAATGATCATGGCCGATACTGAATAATAATTGTAAATTCTAGCTGGTGAGACTGTAGAAACATTCAGAATAGTTTATTAATATAAAGACTTCTTATTAGAAATAACTTATTATTTAATCGAATAAATTTAAGCAACGTTAAATGCCCCTAATTACTCCCTAAATATGCATAGTTGAAGATAATCCTCCTGGAAATTATCATACAATTTCATGTATCAAACAGCTGAATCAAATTGTATGAATAAATAATGATAACTTGATTTAATATACTCCTATTTTTCGCAAATTTTACAAAAACATTTGCAATGAATTTAATTAATATCTAATAAAAATGTCGGAAATCCTACAAAAATCGAGTATTTGTTCCAAAATAAGTGAACATTTAAAACAAAAAATAAAATATTTTCATATATTCGATGAAATCAATGTTTTGTTTGTTACAAATGATGACAAAGTGATTGGTTTGGGTCTCAATTCCGAGGGTTGTTGTGGTTTTGGACACAATAATATTGTTGACGAACCT
>JAQIWF010001112.1:0-13379 GCA_034694965.1 Ceratozetes gracilis | reverse complement strand
TATACCCCGGGGTATACGGGCAGTCTGGTCTCCCTCATGTTATAAGGGCATGCCCTTACTTGCGGGGTAATACGGTAAGACTTAATCTCTTCATTTTAAATGATTCTGAGCTAATATTCTGGGCTAAGTTTGAGGAATGCCTGTCTCTGTTCAAAATTGAACGCAATGTTAAGTATTTGCACAGAATAAGGGAATCTGCTTTTAATTGAGAAATGTTTGGGTAACAAAAGAAGTTGTCTTAAGTTTAGTCACCAAATCTGTAGTGTATTTGGCATTAAAACGAGAACTTCTGCTTTATTTATATTCTGAGTTAATGTTAATGTATTTGCATTTGTTTTGGTCTCTGCATTGCTTTCTATGCTATTCTTATAATCTCTTCATTCCATAGGACTTCCATCTGATTATATGTCAAACAATTACTTAATACACATTTGCTTTGAATTGAGTTTATCTTTCCTTCACTCAAAACTCACACAATTGTTGCCCTCTATGTGTCCGCAATTCTTGGACCTAATATTAGAGTAATTGAATGGATTATACGTTTGTATTCTGTGTCTAATTGAATGTCTGAATAGGAGAGTCGGGTAACAAAGGGATGCTCACAAAAAGCATAGTTTGTGATCCGGTGCACCAATTCTTGTGGAAATGAATTACAGTTATTATTATTACATCACATAAAAGACACCAAATTTGAGAGACAATCGTTGGGCCCTTTGAATGAAATTTTCACAGAAATAGTTAACAATTATTGCACTCCAATAGCTCTGAATCCCTATATTCTGTGCAATTGTCGCCATCACTGTATGGCTGTTATGATAGCATCAATAGAGTACCTCATAAACAGTTGGTTTCAAGTCTTCTGACTCTCAATCCATTATTTCTAAAATCTATTATTAAGTTTTACTTTCTTTTGATTTCTTGTTTTGATTTATAGTCTCCTCGTTTCCCATTGTATTATATGTGAAGCAAAAACTCATAGTTTATGTCATTTTCATAACTCTTCTCTCAATATCGTACATAAGAAAACACAATATGTGTTAAGAAAAGCGTTTCTCTTTGGGTCTGCCATTCGTTTTGTCTGTTGTATTGTTCACTTTCCAAGGGATAGGACTTAATTTATCAGACCTTTTATTGCCTTTAATTTTTCTCTCTATTCTTTACGCTATATATTCCTCTGTATTGTGTTTTTTGGTTTATTGGGTTTTTATTGCACTTTTGCGCCAAATTCACATCAAAATGAAAACAAAAAGTTTTTTGATTTTCCAACAAATACTCGATCAGAATATATCAGAATATATTGAAATCATATATATTATGGCAAATGAAATGCAATTTTCAATACAGAATAGACTAGAATTCACTGTCGAATAAATGTCTATTTACTTAATCACTGTTTGATTTGCAGTAATTTTCTCTCACTTTCTATCATTTTTCTCTCATTTTCATCCATAAACTCCTTTTTGTTTGAGTAATGTATTGATTATTGTATTTCTATTGCAATTATATATACGTTGTTCTCTCATATGGACTAAAACCCCGGTTATATTTAATTAAATACTTGGATATTGTGATGCGTTGTATTGAATCTAAGAACTGGTGTCGAAATTTACATAATTTTAATGTATTTTACTCCGGATCTTATGATTTCTTTCGGGTGAATCTTACGAATAATGTGTTGTTTTAATCAAGTGGTTAATCAAAAAACTTCACCACTTTTTTTAACATTTGACTGCATGTGTTGTCTCTCTCTTATTGAATGTTTTGCAACAAACAAATTAATTAATTCAGAGAAATATATTTTATATGAATAAACCAAAAATGATTTGTTAATGATTTTGGTTCTTCTATATTCTTCTTGTCTTGTATTGCCTGATGACTGACTGATTGGTTCGGGAATATTAATAATTGCAAAAATTAAAACTTTGATCGTATGATCAATGAGTAGTGGCCGCCTTGAGGGGCGTAGCGATACAAAGAGGCACGAGGGTCGCACGGGCGGGCACACTGGCCGCCGCCGCAGCATTTGCAAGACACCCTTCTCCACTAACTACCGCAGCCGCTGCCACCTTGCATGGTTATGCTGCCACCCCGTAAGTGTTTTTTCATATCGAAATCAACTTAATCTTTATTTATTTTATTTCTCTTTTTTCGGTCAAACGGTTATTAATTTATTAAACAATTCTTATAATAGTTTTGAGATTCTCTTCTCATTTCAGACCTTTAATGTAATGTCTATTAATTGTTATTAATTTTTATCATTTAATAATCACTAATATTTGGTTGGTTTCGGTCTCAAACAAATTATTCGGTTCTTCTCAATCATTAGACTCATATTTCTCTTCATTTTCCGGCCCTTCCCTTTCACCCACTCATTGTCTCACTTGTTCTGCACAGCCATTCATACAATAAGCCATTCCTTCAATTCTCTCTATAATTCATATTTTCGTTTCTTAATTCGCGTTTTGTTTTTCTGTTTATTTTTGTTTCTCTCGTTTTGTTAATCAAAAACTACATCTCTTTTCGTTGATTTAGTTTTCACTTTAATTTCATTTTTTTCTTTGAGTTTATTTTTCTTTCTTTAATACAAAATTTTGAACGCAATTCATATACAGAAAAACACAACACAACAGACACTATACAGAGTATTCATAGCACAGAATATTCATAATATTCTGTTTGTTAAACCAGAATCGGAGTTATGTTAGACTTAAAGAGTAATAAATTTTAGTTATACTCTCCTCTCATATCATATATTAATATATGAATTAATAAAATTAAAGCCGAATATATATAAAACATTTTAGTGATATTAAAATATAGACTTTGATATTGAGGTAAGTTTTGAAAGTAATTGTTTCGTTGCAACAAATCTATCATAAAATATGTTAATTTTGAAGTAATACCAACCAAATGATCCGTTTTTACGAAAGTATTTTAATTATTTTAGCTCTAAATATAAGTTCATTAGTTTTAAGATATAATTAATGAATAAATTAGTATTAATTAGTTTTTATCTTAGATATAAGGCTTTAGTTTTGTTTTAATGCTTTAATAATTTGATTAATCGATTAATGATCGCCAAAAGAACGCATTGTTTATCAATAACCCAAAGACTAACTCCAAACCAAATTCTCGATTGTTTTTCACTCAACTACAGCCTCATTGCCAGGAGTGCCGTATATCAGGACCCGTTCCTAACCTATGCGGCCGCAGCCGGAGGTGACCGCTACCAACTGCCGGTCAGTCTTGCGCTCAGCCCTCCCTTTAGTCATATCTATAACCAATGATTGATTTGTATTTCAGGCGAGTTATGCCGCGAGCGCTGCCTATACGGCGGCCGCCGCCCGATCTTACGCTGCGGCAGCTGCTGCAGCACAGGCCAACCCAGCCGTCGCATACGCAGGAGTTGCCGGGTATGTACTCTTAAATGCATTTCTGATTAATATTTAATCATTTCCGACATATTATTCATGAGTTGTATGTACAGGTTGTGTGGAATTATATAATAACAAATTTGCTTGTTAATTTTAATATCTAAAATTATGAAATGTACTTCGGATCGTGCAAAAAACTATCACTTGGTTATTTAATTATAAAATTATTTAAAAGATTTATTGATTTGAATTGAATTAAATTAGTTAGGTAATATTTTCAAAATGATTACCCTTTTCGACTTTTTAACCTATGTTAAGTTGCCATAGAGATTACATGCAACTTCAATGAAGTTGATAGTGCAAAAAGTGACCTTGCCATTTTATGTAAAAAGACCATGTTAATTTAATTCAAAAGATTTCTTTTACATATTTTGCTAAAATTAAATACTTTTTCAATATAATCCCATAAAGATTTTTTTATTAAAATCAAAAACGTTAAAAATACCCAAGGTTGAAATATGATCAACCTCAAAAACTCTAAAAAACAAAAAATGTATACCTTCTACTCTAAGTGGATTTGGTATAAATATACCAATTCTATCCGGGTTTTTTCTCTTTCCCCATATAAATGAATAACAAACCAGCATTTTTATCTACTATACATATGATCTTTTACAATTTAAGATATTAAAATTAACAAGCAAATTCGTTATTACTTAATTCCACACTCCCTGTAAATAACTGAAAGCAAACATTCATTTGAGTCAATAATTTGATATTAGATCTGATCATAACTTGGTTTTTGTCACAATATCTCTAAAGAATTTCATTGGATTTCATTTGAGAACTGCTTTTCGTGTTTTACTTTTGAATATTTGATTGCAATCTAAATATTTCAGTATTTTAGATGAAAAATGTCTTTAAACTAAACTGTCGGCGGATCTCAAATGAAATAAAGGTTTAGTTTTACACTATTTTTCTGTTTATTGTATTGATTTTTGGATCTAAAATACAACTTAATATTCATTACGTGTGACATCAAACCCAGTAATGGTTTTGTGCTCTCATATCACTGAAGAGCAACATTTGGACACATTTTTATCGTTAATACTTAGCATTTGAATTGAATGAATATTTCTCTCCAAATGAGATAAAATGCTCCGAAAGCGGAGCGAAAAATTCATGAGAATTCATAAGCCCTGAAATTATTGATTGGAAGGACTACTCTATGGACTCACGGCTTTAATTTCAAACCCAAACCCGTAATTCTTCTCTAAATTTGATTTTTTATTTTGTTGAGAAAACTATTCTGATAAGTATTCCCCCTATTCTTGAGGAGATTTGTGAAGCGATAGTAATTTGAATGACAATCGAAGCGTTGAACTGAATGTTCACTTTTCTAGAGTACATACATTCAATACATTCACACATTTGACGTGATTTCTCAAATCAAAACATTTCACGAATTGTTCGGAATCTAAAATTACAATAAATTGGAGAAAATTTCAAAATTCATACAATCGTTGCTATAATTTACATGATTTTTGTGATAAGAAACGAATCAAAAGAAAAGTTTTCGAAATGAATTGAAAACTACTCTGAAATTCAAATTCAGACGAATTGAATGAATGCTATTCACAAGAATTGATCGCAAACTTGAAATTAAATCTAAGCCTTAGATTCCAAGGCATTCATGAATGGGAGCCAATGGGTATGTGACTAAACTTGAGTGGAAAGACTCAGATTTGGTATAAATCAAATTCTGTTCACATTTTGTGGAGTACTTCCAAACTTTAATTTTTGAGTATCAGCTGTTCATTACATGGGTTTGGCGCTGTTGATAGACAAGGGGTCGCCTTCTGGTTCAGGCAATCAAATATTTGACATCAAAGAGGATGTGCTGATAAGTTCACTAAAACAGCGTTACGTATGCAGTAAGTCATTGCTTCCGACTCATCAGTGATTAGAAATTTAATATGTTTTCCGTTTTCTATCATTTCTACACTTTTTCGCCTTAAAATTAAATCAAAATCTTTTAAAAAGATTGAAGAAATTATCTGAAAGTCGAGGAAATTGACAAAAATTGATGGCTTTGTAGACTTTGAACAGAATTTGATTTGATTTTGCTTCAGAAAACAGTTCTAACGATAGCTCTGAGCAAAAATCTCAAAGTTTTGTCAAAACTTGTCTGGACTTAAGTGTATTAGACGTCGGAAAACATGACTTCATTTTCGCTGAGTTTTTCGTCCAGAAAAACATTAATCTATTTATTATTGTCGTCAAAAAGATATTGTTTTTATGACATTTTTTCAGTTTTGAGTTCAGGAAAATAGGCTTTTATTTAAAGCTGAGCTGAAAAATATAGCTCTGAGTCATATCCTGAAGAATATTCTTGCATTTTAGGAGAAATAGCGGACGAAACGAGTGATGTCTTACATAATGTCAATCGCATTGATCTAAAAGTTTCTAAAAATAATTATTTATTTATTATTATTGCCTTCAGTTTTAAACAGAACTGTACTTAAACTTAGAAGAAAAATATGGACCAAAAGTAAACTCAATTTCTCTTTGTTTCTGGTTTTCGTCTCAAAATTAATTCTAAGATTAATACTGAAGTCGACTCACATTTGGAGAGATTTGAGAGAAACACAAATTTAATTAATTTATATTAATTAGATTCTTGTGTTCACTTAATTTAGACTTTAATTTATTCTCATTTACTCTAAAATTGTTTACAATTTTTGGGTCATTTTATTGATTTTGTCCACTGTTTGCAGTTTGACTCAACTGAATGTTAAGCCTTTCATACAAAATAGATAAGAGTTTTGTCGGAATTTTTTTGCCAAATATTTTTCCTCATAATTAAGTCGAGGAATTAATTGTATCACAATCTTATTCTGTCCTCTTCTGCACAGTTATGGCCGCGAATTTGCTGAACCGTATTTAGGACACAGTATTGGACCGGTGGCTGGATATGGGGTCAGAATGAATGATGATTTTATTGAGAAATTCTTTAGAATTTTTCTCTTATTTTTGATTGAAATTCTTGTAACAAATGGTTTCTAATTTGTGTTTATCTCTCTTTTGACTGTTAGGTCGCGTACCGAAGCGCCGCATATAATCGATTCACACCCTATTGAACGCAAAGAATTCAATTCAACCAAAAAATATCCAAATTTTTGTGTTAAAAGTGAAGCAAAATCTCATAAATGAGTTATTTTTCCACAAAACAAAACGTGAAGAATAATAGAAGAAAAATAACTTAAAATTTAATGGAAATACTCTTATTCTGTATAGTAATCGATATCGAAATTAACTGCAAACCCTATTTTGGAGTCTCATTCATACGATACGGAACGCTATTACGGGCCCCGTATTGTACTCTAACCTGACTTTTATTATAAGTCCTCGAAGTCTATAATTTACTGTAATTTTAATGTAACGATGAATGGCATCAATATTTCACTCTTTGCTTCTCTATGATATCCATAAACCTATCCTTTCATTGGAATTCTGTGCCACTCATTCGACTCATTCTCTACTCTAACGACTCGAATCTCCCAAATCTAATATCAGTTTATTTTCATTATTATTATATCCGATATTCTCTTGCATTTCAAGTATTCCTTTAAATCATTTGTTGGAATATATCTCAGAATTGTGTAAATTTCTGTTGAATTTTATGTCAAATTTCCATTTGTTTTAGGATTTGATATAATTATCATTTTATGAACTAATTTATTATTAGCTCTACTCATAAGTTATACCTTTCACATAATCACCTCATTTTTGTCCAAATGTGACAGCATTTTAGGCAACTTTTTATCATTTGTTCAGTTATTTTAGTGATTTTTTTGTTTTTGTTTTTTTTTGAATCGCTAGTCAACCAAATATAAGACAACTTTTGTCACCCTTTTTGTCATTTCGTGACAAATTTTGAACCAAATTATTGACAGCTTTTCCCTCAGATTGAAGAATAATTTTGAGCCAAATCTTTTCAGAAATTTGTTCTTTCAAAACAAAATACTCGAGTTAGGCATCAAAAGCTATGTTTTCTTTATTTTCCAAATGTTTTTAATTTAAGTTTCAGTGCTTTTAGAGATGATTTATATATATTTAGACGTTTTATGTCAAGAATTGTAGCACTTCTTAAAGAATTCGACATTAATTTGGATCTTAATTCTAAGAAAACTCATTGAGTTCACTGTAAAGAGCTTTTGAACTCAAAACACAATTAAATTTATCCCTTTATTCAGAACTCTTACTCTTAAAATCCCATTCAATTGAATTCAGTTCTTATTATTTAATTGAAACAAAAATATGTTTTCAAAGGCAGCTCTGAATAAAAGAATAGACAGAAAGGGCTCTAAAAACGATTTATTGAGTTTTATTTGAGTCAAATAATATGAAGACTTATTTATAACTGAAGTCTATATTAATATAAATATAACTAAAATCTCAATTAAATAAATAGCTGTAAGTTTTTGAGTCGAGAATCTGATTATTATTGAGTTTATTGTTAGAAATGCTCAAAACGTTCTCATTTTTGACGCAACTCTTTATTTATGGCTTTAATGTCTACTCTGTATTGAAATCTCATATAATATTCATATAATTCGTATACAATATTATTACTATTATTGTGATTATAATTAATATTACTTTTATTAATAACTCTTATATCAAGTCTTTAAGTACAGCTAAACATACTTATTACTGTAATGTATAACAAGAAAAACGATGATTTAGACCAAAATGACAGACAAATAATTGTCTCACTCTTTAAGAATGCAAAACAAATTGGAGTTAAGAAGAATTTGTTTTTTATATTTTAAGATAAAGATCTGAAACACTGAAAAATGTCTATAAATTAATTAAAACCAATTGTTTCTTACAAAATGTTGGCACAAAAAGCATGAAAAACAAAACCAAAGAGTGTATAGAAATGTAAGAATTTTGACCAAATTCTGACTCATTTTTATTCAGACCTCTATTTCTCTATCGAATTGTAATTTAGATTTTGATTAGAATTATATATCAAATAATAATAATATTATTCTCATTGTATCCGAACATACAATCAGTTTATCTCAAAAAGTTGTCTCTTTTTTAGTACCGAATTGTAATGAGAATTATTTTGAATGAAAACCGAATGAAATGCCAATTAAACCATAGAAATGTGATGTACACCACCTGTACTAAGCATTGACCCCTTATTGTCAGTATTATTATTATTATTACATTTATTTTATTATTATTTAACATTTGAAACCCATTTAACGATTTGAGAGAATTTAAATCTATTTTTTATTCGGTTTTAATATCCATTCAATAGTTTCGAAAATAATTCAATTCTTATGTGTATTTGATTGTATCGAAAACCAAAAGGAATTCAATTCACAGACCATTTGTTTTGGTTTTCAAATGAACCGAACAAATGCTTGAATAGTATTTTGAATTCAACGCAAAGAAATTAAATGTAATCTCAAGACAATAGACATCCGAAGAAACTATTATTTGAAGTAAAAATTTGAAGACTGACTGAATCTCTCGCTTTTGACACAAAAACAAAACGAAATATTCATTTAAATTCTCATTTTGTTTGTATTTGTTGTTAACATTTAAGTGAATTAAATGTAAAATAAATAAAAATCTTTTCTCGAAAAATGGACTCATTTTGTGTCGACTGTATTAACCAAAAGACAATATAATAACCACTGTGTCATCAAAAATAGGGTTTACCTCTACTTCATGACAAACACAAGATATTAGAGACAAAAAAGTTATATTAATTCTCTGTTAGATTACATTATTTAGTGTCAGATGTGAGTCACGGAAAGGCACAGAATATTCTGTGTTTGGCTAATGGCTTCGATCCCCATATTATTTATCGCTTTATTTCTATTGTTTTTAGTTTATATTCAGATCGAGTTCTCACAAAATGAGTTTCGACTCATTTTTAGATAATTATGGCATAACTGTAATGATTACCCAAAAAGGTTTTCCATTAGTCTCTGATTTCGAGTGAATTTAATGGAATATTTATTAATTAAATGTCATTAATGGCTGAAAATTAGATTAATTATCGCTTAAAATGATAACAGAATTTAATGACCAAAATTCAACACCAAATTCAACAGAAATTTGATGGCTTTCCTCACAGTCTTTACTTAAGATTACTTTAGATTAGAAAATGGAAAATCGATTATTTCATTACATTATTAGCGAAAGGAGTGCTTCAAAACTAATAAACATTTGGGGCCATCAAAGCAGTCATAAGTTTTCAGCACAACCATCACAAGGGTTGCCTACATTTCCTTTTTCTTTACTCTCAAATGATTTGAACAAAAATTTCTTCTCTGATCTCAAAATAATGAGAATAACGAAAATCAATTCATCATTATTTCATAGGAAAACACTCAGAATATTATTGCAATTTATTTGATATAAGACTAACATTAGGTCGAAATCGGGCCTCAAATAAATAAATCATTTCTTTATGAAATATAAGCTCTTATTTCAAATCTAATTTATCCAGCATGGTGAATTTTTCATTAACAATTAGTCATACACTCAATAAATCCCTAGAGTTTTGAAAAGTATTGCCAACAGTATTGCCAACAGTATTGCCAACAGGAGATGCTTTCATACATTTCCCCGATGTCTACATTTGATGATTTATATACCACTATTTCATCAGTGACCTAGAACGTAATTATTACAAAACATTAGTAATTATTTGGCAGCATTTAGATAATTTAGTCAGTGTAAAATATATAATCTATAATTAGCCATAAATTTGACTTTTGGCTGTACTTTTGACTGATTTGTTATATCCTGTTATTCTACTCTTGACCAGGTGGATTTTATTCAACTGACTGGTTGAGAAAAATGCCGACCCCTTCCCCAGAATGTGTAAACCTTGGCCATCCCTCTTTTTTGAATCATAGTTTGGAGAGATGACAAGAATTTTGACTGTAAGGCAGGAAATTTAGTTTTCGCATTCATTGAACAACTAATTGAAGAGAATATAAAAATTCTGTTCAACAAAACTAACGACTCATTCGCTAATAAATTACAATAAAAGAAAACTTTTGACTCAATTGTATTAAAAGTTGTACTTCTCTTCAAACTGCTGTTCAAAACGCAAACCAATATTTGTTTGTTTTTACTTTTAAGAGAAGTTCTAAACAAGAATTGAAACAAAAATAAAATAAAGTCATAAAACTAAATGTGATTCTTATTATGGGTTCTTCAGTGCAGTCATACTTAGAATGTGAAACAATTTTAGAACTCAGACTTTACAGACCAGACAACAAACCAATTAAAGCGTCTATTAATGGATAGCAAGGAGAAGGAATGGAGGAACAGTTATTATTTTCTATTGTTCAAAATCACCATGTCTAATGCGAGGAGGGGTCGCCATCCAACTTAAACTTCGGGAGGGGGATAATTGCAAAATACCCTCCCCTATGATTTTCAAACCTCGACAGACTTACTACTGATCCATAAACGTAATTTTAAAGTTTTCAAACAAGGTTGGCCAAGGGGGTTAGCCAAAACCCCCCGCCAGCGAAAACTTTTGGAACCACCCCTCCCCCTCTCGCCGATCTGACAATTTAACATTAAACGTATACCTTCCTGTAATGTTCCCCAAAATCTAGAAAAATTTTATTACAAAACCGATGAGAAACCCCCTTTTCTGACTTCCCTAAACTCGACCTTGCCCATCCCTGTTTTCATAACCTCAGAGGAGGCAAAAATTTATAAATCTACAATTGCTGATCTTAATGTTGGTTTAGAGCTTGCTCATCCTTGCATTTAATTTAAATATTGAGTTCTTTGCTCTGTTCAATGATTTGAAAATTTGAAGGCCTTTTGTTGAGAATCAGACAAATATAGTATTAATATTCAAAAAGTCATTAAATATTTTATTACATCAAAACGGGTTTAAAAAAAGTGTTACTTAGTTTGAAACGAAGAATTCATATCTTTGTTTATGTCTGGTCTGAAGTATGCGCTCAACAGAATCGTTACCAGCGCTTAACCAAAACAGTGGTGACATATAGTCGACCGGAGCTAAACTTTAACCAATGGTAGCGCTTCCACTTCAGACAGTATTGATTTGTCTCACAGTTTTGGTACCACTTTATGTCTGGCTTTCTGTTCAACCGTTTGCTTCAATTTCTTACAGTTTTGTATTAAAATCGTGTTGATAACAATTTTGCAAAAATGACACCACTTGAAGAATTGCCCCCCAAACCACTTACATCAATTAAATTGGTGGACTCTATTAATAATGATAAAAACTATGAGATAAACTATTGTGAAGGTATTTGTGGCAATGATTTGCATAGAAAATATCGAATGAGTGTCTCCATAGAGGATTTCATGAGAGTGAGTACTATTTAATTTGATCGCATTTTTAAGACCAATAATTATATTAAAGAATTGCTTTAATTTTCATATAAATATCTGTTAAATAGACCCAAAGTTTGGACAAATTCAAAGAAGTCTTATCTATTGACATAAGTAATCAAAGAATAAGTAAACCACTAGTGGAACGGATAAAGCAGTTGTGCCCACTGTTGGAGTGCACACACATTCAAGAGGCAAAATTTGACCAAGATTCTTGGCTTTTCTACATCACAGATTTGGTCCCAAATTTGAAAGACCTGGGAATTAGTAATAACATCACAAATGAAAAGATGGAATATTTAAGCGATTTTAGGGAAGTCTTCAAAAATTGCACAAAATTGGAAGAAATTAAGGTCGTAGTCGACAACAGGATTGACACTGATTTGCAACAATTCGCTTATAGTTTTGCATTTCTCCCCCCAATTAAATACTTGTATTTGAGTCATATGGGGTACTGTTGTGCACACAGTCAACCCCGCTGTCCATATGAAGATGAGCCACTCATCATTCCTAATGAGATCGTATATAATGTCAAAGGCATATCTGGAGACACCCTTAAATTTGCACGAATAGGGTCAGACATGTGCCCGTGCAAGGCTGACGATTTAATTTTTCATCTGTCAATGTTTGAATTGATTGCTTTTAATTTGAATTTATGTAAAAGTACTTTCGATTCAAATACCTTTAAGGAAGAGGGAAATATCGAGGAATTTTTTAAACCCATGCTTCCAAAGGAAGAAATTGTTGACCAAGACCCATCCCAATTGACTGGCCGTCCCATACTTAAAAGTCTAAAAAATTTAACTATAAAAATTGGTCAATGTACTCTGGACAATTTGCCAGAAAAACCAATTGGGCTAAATCTAACATCGCTTAGAATAATTGGAGGGCAATTAGACCAGGAAACTTTTAAACAAATAGCTACTCCTTACCCAGGTTTGATTTGCTTACGTTTAGTCGATTTCGACTTTATGAATATGAACTCTATCTTTGATCTGATTAATGAACAGAAATTATTAACCGATTTGTTTATTGAAAGCAAAAATTTTCCATTCAATCACTTCGAAAATGAGTTAAGTCAAGGCCATCACAATTATGAACAGAGAGGTGAACATGATCAATATATTATTTGTGTGAACAGTAGAAGAGTAACCATTACTGTAATCAAAGATTAATTGTAATCACTGTTCAGCCATTGATTCATTCATTCTGTATTTATATAATTTCAAATTATTCAATAAAACTATTTTACATTCACTTAATGTCTAATAATGTGTATATATTTAAAGCCAAGGGTTGGTTTTTAACCAGGGATGTGTCTTCGCTCGGCAGGAAAAGTATACCTCTAAGGTTAAATTCTCGGATCGGCGACAGGGAAAGAGGGATTTTTAAAAATTTTCGGCAACAGGGGTTTTTGGGCTGTCCCCCTTGGCCATCTTTGTTTAAGAGACACCGGCTTTAAAATATCTGCAAAACATGTTTTCACAAATTCGTGTTAACTCTTGTAATCGTTAAACAGATTCGTTCCGCAAATTCATGACATCTATTATCAAAGCTTTCATATTATTTATCGCTTTTATACAAAAT